>VUQS01076155.1:28824-53347 GCA_015108495.1 Heterochromis multidens
AAGGGGTGGTTGTGTTTTTTTTTTTTTGGGGGGGGGGGGGGGCGGCTTCAAATGTTTCAGCACCTGGAAAAACGAACGCTAAAAATATGTTTTCTCTCCAATACCGCTGGGAGTGCAAACAAACAACAAAAAAAACCAAACAAACCCAAAAAACATGTTGTTACCACTGAAGGCAACAAGGAAAAAGAGGCCAACAG
Organism: Heterochromis multidens; assembly: GCA_015108495.1. Classification (NCBI taxonomy): domain Eukaryota; kingdom Metazoa; phylum Chordata; class Actinopteri; order Cichliformes; family Cichlidae; genus Heterochromis; species Heterochromis multidens. The sequence continues at coordinate 29,022 of VUQS01076155.1, forward strand.
TGTAAAGACAGGTCCCTAGTGGTCATGCAGCTTTTTGCAGTGTCAACCAGATGCCTGTGGGCTCATACAGCTGCTTTCATTCTCTGAGCAGGACACGGACTCACCATCACTGCCAGCCTCTGTCCAAGCAAACATAAAAACAAGTCCCTGCATGCATCCTGAAAATACCTATCTGCTCTCTCTTTCTCTCCCTCTGCCTCACTTTCAGTGACTGTTGCTCACTTTCTCCCTGTCTTTAACTCTCTCCCTTTCTGATTCTTTTAATTCTTTAATTCCGGGCTCCCCTGTGCTTGTTTTTGACTTGATTTTCGTCATCAAACACGCAGATCTGTCGCTGTTGACACAATGCGCTCTGACCTCCGGTTCTCTCCGTCACTTTGAGCCTTCGCCGTCCTTCTGTTGGGAAGACCGGCACCAGATACAGGACGCAGACAGACAGAGAGGCAGAGAGAGATAGAATAACAATGAGCGCTTAGCGCAACGTTGAAAGTCGGCTCAGAAATAAGGACGCCAGCTCAAATGAGACAAAATGCAAAGACGAGGAAAGGGAAAAGTGGCCGATTCCGCCCCAAAATAGCAACCATCTGTAACACCTCTCTAGCTAAGATGCTCGTGTAGCGCAGACAAAACTGATGTAGGATCCTGCTAACTTGTAATGGCAGCTCCCAGACGTGAGCACAGCGGGGTCATCAGAGCTATTCCTGGCTGGTAAAGATAAACGTATGGCAACACACGACTAATGTACACACACACACACACATCACGAATGCAATATGTGACTCCTGTTTAAATTCAACCCCTGTCAGTCAATTACAGATGTAAGTCTAATAAGCAGACTGTAATGCTTGACTCAGATCTGTAGTAGCAGACTGTGGTACCTGGGACTGTCATGGACAGTCACTACTAGGAGAGTGAAGGAGGACAGAAGGAAAGCGGGAAAGGAAAGGAAATGGGGGGGACTAAGAGAGAGAGTCCTGAATGACAAAGTGAGTGTTAAAGTGTGAGGTAGGAGGGAGAATGAGGTTCCTAGGAGAAGCAGATTTCTTGCTGACAAACTCTGGAAATGCTGTAGGCCTGCTCCAATACCCAGAGCCCAAAGTGGCTGTGTCAAGAAGATTATGACCCCCTTGTTGAGCGGGGTTAAGTGCACTCCTTGTGTGTGCCTCACGTAAAGAGGCATTTGGTTTTCTTTCAGAAGGAAGAAAAAGGTTTCTTTTTTCTTTTCTTTTTTTGAACACTCCCAGTGTGTTTCCAGAACTGGATCGAAACCAACACTGGGGGGTGGGGGGTGGGGGATAAACACACAACCTGTTTTTGCCAAGCTGTCTGTACCCTCAAACCAATATTTTTTGGGCCAACAACACTCTCGAACAATCAGAATGTTTTAGTGGCTTTTTTATTTTAGACTAATTGCGTCTTCATGTGCTACTCATCAATTTGTTTTTGCAGATTAGGAAACTGTACAATATGCGTTCCAATGCCTAAACAAAAATAAGCCAGATGGATGCAGTTGTTTCGTCACTTCAGGCAGGCACTGGAATATTTAGCAGCAGATTGAGGAAGAGAGATAGCAATATGTAGATGTTAGATATGCAGAAATCCATATTAATCCAGACATCTTTACTGAGAAATCCATAGTCAGCCAAAAAAAATCTTGAGCAAACAGTCAGCGGCTCCTAAGTATTTTTGAGGCAATCACTTTATATCCTGGTTCAGTTTCCCTTCAGCCTGACAAACTAATTGTTTTAGACTATAATTCAGGATAAGTTGGGCAAAGGATTTAAAGGGTTTTGGTAACACTTTAGCCACCAATTTTATCTTTAGGGAGATTGTATCAATCTACATTTATGAACCCCATGAAATGTTGACTTGAGATTCCTGGAAAGCTGCATCCCAGTTTATAAGAATCACAGGAGAAATAAAGCTGTTTTATAAGTCAATATACCAAAACAAATGCTGAATTAAGACCAGGTCTGAAACCTATACTTATTTGAAGACAGTCTGGACTTTGACTGGGCCATTGCAGCTATGTGATTCTTTTCTTTTTCAGGCCATTCTGTTGGAGATTTGCTGCTGTGCCTGGAATCATTGTCCTGTTGCATGGCCGAGACAGATGGCCTCACATCTGGCTCTAGAATACTTTGGAGAAGTACAGAGGAGTTCATGAACTCAACGACTGCAAGGGCCCCAGGTCCTGTGGCCGTAAAACAAGCCCAGATCATCGCCCCCTCCACCACCGTGCTTGACAGTTGGAATGAGGTGTTTGTGCTGATATGCTGTGTTTGGTTGTCACCAAACGTGCTGCTGTACATTATGGACAAACATCTTCACTTTGGTTTCGTCTGTCCAAAGTCTTGTTGTTTGTTCAGATTCAACTTTGCAAACCTAAGCTGTGCTGCCATGTTCTTTTTAGAGAGAAGAGGCTTTCTCCTGGAAACCCTTCCAAACAAGCCATACTTGTTGAGACTTTTTCTAGTTGTACTGTCATGAACTTTAACATTTAACATGCTAATTGAGGCCTGTAGAGTCTGAGATGTAGCTTTTGGTTTTTTTGCAGTTTCTCTGAGCATTGCGTGGTCTGACCTTAGGGTGATGGGTCATCCACTCCTGAGAAGATTGGCAATTGTTTTGAATGTTTTCCACTTGTGAATAATGTTTCTCACTGTAGAACAATGGGCTTCAAATTGTTTGGTAGGGGCCTTATAATCCTTCCCAGACTGATGGGCAGCATCAGTTGCTTCTCAAAGATCATTGCTGATGTTTTTACTCCTTGGCATTGTGTCAATACACACCTGAATGCTCCAGACCAGCAAACTGCCAAAACCTCTGGTTTTATAGAGATTGTCAGACTTACAGATGATCAATATGTAAAACCATAGGAGTGAAAGGGCGCGTATGTTCTTTCTCACCTGGCTGATGTTAAACTAACTTCACTGCTGGCTACTAAACAATTAGAAATGATTTTGCACAATTTCAAATGATCATTTATTTTAAGAGACAAAATTTTTGCAACAAAATCTTCCCAGAGCACAGCAAGTCGATGGCTATGTCTGATTATCTATAAAGACATATCCCCTGGACATCATTGTTGTCATATGCTCTGTCATCAGACATCAGACAGCGACGAGTATTTGGTTTAGCCAGCAGATATACAGTATGGGCCAAGACTTCCTTGTTCCGAGTACCCATCATTGTTTATGAACGTAGATCATTGTCAAAAAGCTACGACTACAGATCTGATGGCTGTCAGAAGATGGCCGATGGTTTTGAGAAAGCGTGATTTGTCAGTAGAAAAAAAAACTTTTTTCTTTGTCTAACAATCAGCAACTTCTGAGAGAGTTCTCAAATAGCCCCTTGAGGCTGACTCCTTAAAGGAGTCGATTCCCCTCGGCTCCTGTGGCAAAATGCACAACTTCAGGGTTGAAATTTACATGTTTACAGCCTGATACAAAAAAACAAAAAATGTTTTGGTCTCTACAGGTAATTAAAATTTTTTTTTTTCTATATAACTAACACCTTTCAGTTTTGCACCTCTTGACCATGTTTGGGGTGTTGATAGCATTATCGGCCAAATAATATGGCGTGCTTATATGGTAAATCCAAGAATTTTGTGGTTTAGTTTCTGTTCCTCTTAAAAAGAATGAAGAATATTCTGCTAGACTGTTGCTCAAGTGTCTTGAAGACATAAAGGCCTGGATGGCTCTCAAATTTTTGAATTTTAATGAGGGAAAGACAGAAGTGATGGTAGCACCACTCAGACCCCCTTTGTCGATCTGGGTTTTTTGGCCCAGTACATCATGCCGATTATCAAAAAGTTAAAGTGGATGCTGAACTTAAGTTTGACAGTCAGATCAGGGCAGTGGTAAAATCAAGCTTTTTCCAGTTGAGACAGCTGGCTAAAATAAAGCCAATTCTTTCTAGCCAGCATTTGGAGACAATAATCCACACCTTTGTTACCACTCGGCTGGATTACTGTAACGCACTTTATGTGGGGGTTAGTGGTTCCTCAATCACTCGTCTCCAGTTGGTACAGAATGCTGCTGCACGTCTTTTAACTGGCACACGTAAATATGAGCAAGTTTCTCCCATTTTAGCCTTGCTCCACTGGCTGCCTGTAAATTTTAGGATTAATTTTAAAATCCTTTTATTTGTTTTTAAGGCCCTTAATTGTATTGCCCCACCCAACTTTCTGAGCTGCTACAGCCTCTTGTTCTCTCAGGTCAGCTGATCAGCTGCTCCTGAGCGTACCTAAAGCTAAGCGTAATCTCAGAGGGGACTGTGCCTTTGCTGTTGCAGCTCCTAAAATGTGGAACAATTTGCCCTTTCATATTAAACAGGCCTCATCTCTGTCTGTTTTTAAATCTCTTCTGAAAACCCATTTCTTCTCCTTGGCCTTTGACACCTTGTGAGATGTTGATTTTATGTTATTTAGTTTTATTGTGTGGCTGTTGTCCTTCTTGTTTTATGTTTTTTTATTTTATGTGTATTTTATGCCTTGTTATGTTTTTATTTATTTATTCTTTTGTACAGCACTTTGGTCCATTGTGGTTGTTTTCAAGTGGTATGGTGTGGTACTGTGTGAAAATCTAGTTTTTTTTTTGTTTTGTTTTTTAGCAATAATTAGCAGTCATCTATCTGTGTGTTGTACTGATAAACCTTATGGATGTAGCTTGCTAGCTAAACTTACTAGATTTAGCTAATACTGTAGCCCCCCCCCCACTCCCTCATTTAAATATTCTCACTTCTGGATGCAAAACATCAAGCAGCAATAGCCCTAAAGCTAAAGGTGGGGCTTCAAAATTTCAGTGGGTTATATCATGGTGGCTGCAACCATCTTTGATATACAGTCTATGAAATATTTGTATGCAGATATCTGTTTATTGAAATTATATCATGTCCTTTCTAGTTTTATGTCTTCAAAATCAGTGTCAGTGCTAGATTTTGAGTACCTTTAGCTATAACTCTGTCCAAAGAGCAAAAACTCAAGCTATAATTCATTTGCCCATTCCTTGTGCAACAGCATTATTCTAATATGCAGTAGTTTTTCCTGTCCATCTGTGCTTTTTGTTTCCTGCGCTTATGCAGAAAACCTTTAACGGCTGTCTAAATAAGTGCATGTAAAATCTCCTCTGTTGTTGACACTTTCAGTCATTTTGATAGAGAGTGAGTCATCACCAAGAAACCAAGTAACCGAGAAAGTGGAGCAGAAGCTTGTTGTTGCCAATAGGAGAAGTCTACCTGCTCTGGCAATCGACCTATTCTGTTGTTGAGGAATTATTACATTGCTACCAATATCTTAATTTCTCAGCAACTAAATGGCAAAATAAAACATTAAACAAAATAGTCAGGTACTGATCTTGCAGTTGGTATGTTGTTTTGGACAGAAACATTTGCCAAATTTAAGTAAATAAGATCAAAGATTATTTTATGTCTTTTTGTTTTGTAAGCAGTATCGCAGTGATTTGGAGTTGAGAAAATTTTACACTAGACCTTTTTCCATGCAGACATTTTAACTTGTCACAGGTGGCAGGATCTCCGCTTAATGGAATTGAGCCATCATTAATTCGCCTGTGCTTTCTCTGCTGTGACAAGTCAAAATGTCAGCTGTGAAATCTATCACAGTTTCTCAGAGAAGCAGAGAAGTTCTTGCAATGAGCATGACGGAATTACTGGAGGCTGACTGGCAAAAAAGAAGATGAATTTAAAAAAAAAAACTCCACAGTAGCCAGTCAAACCAGAGATTCAAGGTTGTATTTGTTTCAAATAAATGAAAATTACATTCTGTCATTATACCTGCACCGACCCCTATCATTTGTGAACCTAAAATGTCAACAGCAATAGAAACAAGTTGTAAACTGCATTCGGATTGACAGCAGAATTGATCTGCCCACATGAGGCCAATTGTGCGAGTTGTCTGCGCTGCCTCGGTCCGTTTCAGTGGGAATCAACACACACAGCTCTTTTCCCTTTCACCAATCTCTTATTACCATATGTGTGCCGAGCATACATGTGCTCATGTATAATGCCAAATTTACCCATGTAAGCTGCACAGTGAAGAGGATGCCTTACATGTAACTTTGCGTTTAGCAGGAACTGAGTGACACCTTCAGTCACAGAGAAAGACAACAAAGGAAGGGTGGATGTTGCAGAGGAGGAGGGAGGGAGAGACAAATAAACGCCATGTCAGTCAGGCTGACGCTGTATTGACAGCAGAGGTCATGGTGGGAGATTGAGTCTCTGTAGTTTCAGCAAAGAGGGCAAAGAAAGGGGCCTTCAGTGTCAAAGACAGGGTGTGCTGGGAGTTCACGTTACATGTTAACACGCAGATCAACACGCGTTTCTATTAACCAATCTGCTGTTCTTAATTAGTCATGAGCCCGCGGGTCCTCCCTTTGCACACGGGCTAACTAGCACACACATAGCTTCCCCACCACACCCCCTACACCCATACGCATCACAACATATGATGTTGCCCCTGCCAACCTGCTGCTCTGTGTAACCTCTTGATTGGGCTCCCCTGACGACCGAACACACCCACTCTAACAGACACACTTTGGCAGTAGCAGATGACTTTCGATATGCAGGGATTTAATCCAAGCCTAGGGTGCTGCAGAGGTATTATGGACAACAAAGACCTGATAAAGATGCCATTCTAGTCAATTTAGCTCCGGGATACGATTAGTAACGACTCACACCAGGTGACACGCCCGAGGCTACAGCGTCGCTATGGCATTAATGAGAAAAGGAAAGAGAGAAACACAGGGATGGAAGGAGAGGGCGAGTCTGTGAAAAAAGGAAGCGGTCACCTTTTTAGGAAATGAAATGCTTTTTTTTTTGTTTGTTTTTGAGAGACAAGAATGAGAGGGACACTTGGAAGCAGAACAAGTTTCAGATGATTATGGAAAAGCATAGTAATGAGAAAGGTTAAATAAAAGGAGAAGAGTTGCACAGAAACAGTGGATAACAACAGATCATTATTCAGTTAAAACAGGCAGGAAAAACTCAACCAAAATTTCAAACTGAGGCCCACAGAAGGGGAGGAAACGAGGGAGGAAGGAGTATGGCTGGGGCAAAGGGAGGAGACAGCGACAGCTCTCTGTCGGGCACAGCAGGTTAATTTGCTCTTGTCACAACGAGGGTTTTCCCTCTAGCCCTCCTTATCTTTGTTGTCCTCCTGGATGTTGGTGTCAAACCGAGAGGCTGTGCGGATCCCGCCTCGGCGCTGTCACCTCGCTGGTTGCGGCGCTGAAGTGACAGAGTAGCAGCTTTACACTGTAATCCTGTAATTATGTCAATTAAAGGGCTGAAGAATGGAGAGGGCCAGGAATCCAAATTCTTCTTGTAAAGCAGAGAAAGTACAGGTACACATAATTACACAATAAAAGAACCAGTGAAGGCAACGACACAGTGCTGACAAAGTGGATGCATGCTTAGTTAATTATGCTCTAATGAGTTCAGATTATTTAATTGGTTAAAGGAAACCAATCGGTGTTGACTGCAACACTGAGAGCAGCCAAAAAAAACCACAGAGAGAGAATAATGAAGAGGAGCTAAATGCAAATTCAGGATGAGTGTCATGCAAGAGGACTTAGCGAGCCTTAAAGTGTTGTATATTACCTCAAATAGGATTTACAGCAGCCATAGTGGGAGATTACACAATAACACAGAGCACACAGGCATGTACTAATCATGTATATTTCAGAATCCTAAGAAGGACCACTGTTTGTCACTTGTTTTATAGCTTATAACAGAGTCACAAAAAGAAGGGGAAGTACTCACTGAAGCATACGTAGCTGCTGGGGAGGGTGTGGAGTGCTGACCAACAAGTACTGTAGTGACTGAGGCTGATTCACTCTTTTTTTTAGCATTTTATCTGACATTAGATAAGGAGAAAACCATTTCAAGTTGATGTGTGAGCTTCGTAATCCTGAAAAGTAGGCAATACTTAAAACTCAAAAGGTTTCTGTGGTGGCCCTCGAGGAATACACACTCAAAAGACTGAAAATACGTACACGGAAATACATTTACCACAAGTAGTGCTACACCAAAACACGAGTAAAAGTACAAATATTGAATAGCTAACTTTGAACATGTAACAACAGTAAATATGTGCAGTTATACTAGACGTTTTCACAGCGCATGTTCACATGACCTAGAAGAAAGCAGGGCCTTGCACTTGTGCACACTGGATTATTGATATGATTTAATAGGATGCTTGATGTAGCATTTTTTTTCATGTAGTCAGTTTTTTTTAAAAATTATGTGTGCACAGACAAAAGGTGAGACTGTCTCCTGGCTCTCTTGGTTACTTCTATCAGCTTGTGGATAGAATTTTATGTGAAACATGTGGGATGCATTTCAAAGATGTGACTTTTATGCTCACTTCTGAGCAAATGTCTCAACAGTGCTCTTTGGCTCCCTTACAGTATCAGCAGTTATAAACAGTATTTAACTTTCACCAAGAGTCTACTAATTGCTAACATCAATAAATGACCAGCTTCCAGTGCAACACTAATTCCACACAATTCTATAAAAGGACAAAAAACAAAACCTGATGGGGTTTCAGATAATATTTTGTTAGCCATTATACTGATACTCAGGTATAGTGCATTCAGGTTTGTCGTGTGACATCATGCGCACATTGCTCAAGAGTTGTCCGCCATATTGGACATGATACAGCAAACGGTCACAAGGGAAAGATGTGTATTCCCCAACTGGTGAGTGAGTGGTTGCTGGCAGCTGCTAGGTGAAACTGGTCACAAACATAAACATTAAAAAAGATGGATGTAGCTTCCCAGCTGGAAGAATGAAGTCAATGCAGAAGTGCGTTAAACATGTATTCTATCCGAAGGCCACCAGATGATGATAGTCGTGGTTGTAAAAAGACCTCCAGTCCTATAGAAGTCTATGGGAAAAAGGCTTTTTCTTTCCTAACCTCTGCAAACACTTTGCTGCTGAGTTCATGGTCTTCAGTCACTCATTTTTGCTCATACTGTATAAAAAAAATTAAATCTATTTTGTAAATCTTTGTCAACCATGTTTCAAAAAGGAGGATTAGCTTTGGTATTTTTTTCACACCAAATGTAGTTTCACCTTGAAACTGTCAGCAATCATTTGCCAACCAGTTGGGGAGGACACGCTTTTCTCTAGTCACCAGGGAGTCACTGATCAGTCTCTAGACCTGTGTGAACTGTGGCCTTAATCACCTACAGCGTCACACGTCCAAAATGGCAGACAAGTTAACGTCACATGTTTAGCAATCATGTGATTATTGGTCACGTGACTGAAAAATCTGAAAATACTGGTTTCTGAGTTGTCATGTAACATGCAGTTTTTGCCACTGTATGGCAACCAGTTTTGACTGGAGAGACAATATCAGTGATTCAACTGTTTTATAGCAGTCATCATTATTTTGGCCGATGCTTGAACACAAGCTGCATGCTGACTCGAGGTCACCCAGTGGCTATAATGACTTTATCCTTGTTACGGTGAGACCCTTTTAGTGCTACAAACCTGTGCTTTACCTGCTAGGACAAATCAAGATGTTTAAACAATTATACACCAACACAAGGATCTTATGAGCTGTGGGCAATAGTATAGTTATTAACACCATTAAAAAACTAATTTAGTAGATAAATAAAGTTGCTAATGCTATACTGTATCCACATATTCAACCATTCTGATATTTGTTCATCAGGTAGCCATTACGAGTGTTTTTGTAAATGTGGAATATTTACATCCCTCATTGTGACCAGCCTAGTCACTTGATTTAGGAACTTTTCATTGAAATCACATTTTTTGCTCCAAAGCAAAGAAGCTTTGGAGAGAACAGCTCTGCAAAAACCTTGCACATCAACTCTGTTCGGTGAACACCAAATGTAGTGTTTACAGTTATCAGATCACAGTAAATCTGAGTGAGTTAGTTTGTCTTATCAGGAGCTAAGTGAAGATAGATGATTTCAGTGTGACATACAAGACATGTTCCAAGACATGTTAGCTCTGTAAAGGGAATGTATAATGTCGCAGTTTACCTAAAAAGAAGGAATATGCCCTGCAGGAGCAACAAAAACTGTTTTATTTTCATGCTCTCATACTATCTTCCTAGCTGACTAGTCCCTGGTGAGCAGATATTCAGAGATCCCCTGGTTTTATTCAGAGCTGGAGGGCATATGAACCCTGCAGCTTCCCTGTCAGGACTTCTGGAGTAATGCATACACTCAGCAGAGCTAAGCAAGCTGCTCATCACGAGTAAGTAAATACTGCTTATTAAAGGCATTGCACACATTCACATGTGTTTTCACTTATTCTGGCTGATTAGACCTCTGCTCAGGTTGAAGGTGGGCAGAGTTGTAAGGTAGGTGTAATTTGTCCCTCCAAGGCTGGTGCAACAAAGCAAACAGGAGAGTGAACAAGATGTCAATCAAATACAGTCTTCACACTCCCACGAACCCCTAAGATGAGCTCCAATTATCCAAAAATAATGAAATCATATGTGTGGGTGTGCAGTGGTTTTGCAGGGAAATGCAATGAGGCAAGAGTGTGGCAGCTTTGAAACGGCAGGAATTCAACTTTTGACACTACTGCGCTGAGTGAAAGAAAGCAATGTGACTGCTTTATTAATTGCTGCTTACATTAGTAACTGATGACATTTATCATGTAATGTACCAAACACTTTTCCTAGGGTGCTTGTTATTGTGCTAATCACAGACAATACAAGACGGGCATAGCTTTCAGGTCTTTAATGGCCACCGGGGGCGTTACCTGTAGTTGCAAAAAGACTTCTGGTCCTATAGAAGTCTATGGGAAAATGGCCCCGGTCCCTGACCTCAGTAAACCCTTTCCTGATGATTTTAAGGGCTCTGTCACTCATTTCTGGTCATTAAAAAAATTGAGTCCATTTTGTGAATTATAGCCATTCTAAGAGTCAGAAAGGAGAATTATCCAGAATATGCTCAGTAAGCATGCAGTTTCGCAGTCTGATCCACATCTGACAACAGCAAAAATGCTCATCTCAAGGCTTCAAAACAGGACTTCGCAAACCAGTGGGTGATATCATTGTGGCTATGTCCATCTTTTACACTGTCTATGCAACTATCAAAGATGATCCAATTCAACTTTGACCATACCAGTTCCCTGCAGTATCTCCAGATAATGAGTGCTGATCCAGAGTTAAATTAATAAAGCATTATTCCTCACTGTGAAGATAAGACTGGGAATTATTCTTTGGTTAATTGGTATTTATTAATAAAACAATTAATGACAATTGGAACAAGATTTTAAAAAAAGTGAAAAATATATAAAATGTTTTTCACCTTTGTATGTGCACTACTCTCATTTCAGCTCAGCGTGAGTCTACTGTGTATTGCTGTCGTATACAGTGATGCTACTTTCTCATTTCCTTGTGAAGTTGCATGTGAAGTGGAGCTGACAGAGAGAAAGGTGAAGTGAAGACAATGTTAATCAACTTGAAAACAATACATGAAGTTGCTGTAAGTGCAATAAAAGCTTCCCATCAAGAGTTAAGGAGCATGATAATGAAACGGCTGAAGATGACAGGGAAAGCTGAGCTTCAGTGTATAGTTAGGGCTGGATCAGATGATCCTGAACCCTCCCTTAGTTAAGCTGCAATAGGCCTAGGCTGTTGGGGGCTTTGTTTGAGGCTGCTGAGTGTTTCATCTTCTCTCACCTCTTTTCACTCTCTATGTGTTTATACACCACTCTGCATTTTATCATGAGTTATATTAATCTCTGGCTCTCCTCCACAGTGTGTCTTTTGTCCTGTCCCCCTCCCCTCACCCCCAACCTGTGACTGCCCCTCCCTGAGCCTGGTTCTGCCGGAGGTTTCTTCCTGTTAAAAGGGAAAAAAAGTTTTTCCTTCCCACTGTCGCCAAGTGCTTACTCATAGGGAGTCGTCTGATTGTTGGGGGTTTCTTTTTATTATTGTATAGTCTTTACCATACAATATAAAACACCTTGAGGCGACTGTTGTTGTGATTTGGTGCTATATAAATAAAACTGAATTGAACTGAATTGAACACAGACCTGAACTGAATAAATCAGCCCCACTGATGGGCTGACCATCGATATGGAATCGATGGAATTGATGGATCCCTACAACCACAACTATATTTGAAATAAACATATTTACTTTTAGTGTTATCCATGCATGTAGTTCTATTTTGTCCCCAATTGAATCATCTCTGACTTGCATCAAATTTCCAACACCTTTGGGGGTTTGTTTGTTATTGTTTTGTCTTTTGAGATTCTCCAGATGTTTCCAGATTTGGAGTTCATTTTTTTGTTTGTGTTTGTGTCTGGTATGCATTTTGATGTGTAGTTATGGCTTCTGAGTCGTTTTTTCTTCTAATGTTTACGCTTTCCCATTGGTATGGTTTTTTTAATCTTATTGAAGTAAGCAGGCAAATGTTTATGTGAAAGTTTTTGCACATAAACATGGGATTTGAAAAAGTTTCACACTTAAATCCATAAAGGGAAATAAGCAAGGACATTTTCAAATCTAGCAGCAGCTGATGCACCATCATGCTTGCTTTTACCTTCTTTCAGCCATCAGCAATGGTCCCCCAGGAGATGTCCCTCGCTGATGACATCATCTCTCAGCGTGGGAAGTTGATGGATCCCTCGCCATTTTGGTGCCTGTGGTTTTGATGAAGTGGCGAGCAGGTAGCTGAGGGGAGGATGACTGCCAAAAACACCCATAGTGCTTTGTCAACGTCAGAGAGGTGCACACAGGGTCCCAGTGCAGCCCAGACAGAGATAAAGAGCAGGGAGAATAGTGGAAGTGGTGTGTGTGTGTGTGTGTGTGTGTTTATGTGTGTGCATGTTTGCACCATCATCAGATATATCAGGTTATCTCCCTACACCGCCATCTATTATATAGTGAAATATTTCCCCATGACTCACTACATCAGTGGCTGGGTTTTGAAGTTGCACCTATCCTGCGATTCCATCCAACCCTAACTAAACTTTTAGCCCATGAACCAGCGCAAGACAAAGAGTCACGGGGGAGGGGGGGTGAGTCAACTGAAGAACTGAGAAAAATCGAGGAAGGATAGATGGAGTATGTTGGGCTCTCAGAGAATCTGTAAAGTCTCTGTTCCTCAGACGGCTTCTTCTCACTTTAGTCTCGAGCTACAAAGGGCCAGCAGGGGGCCTCGTAGCCGGAGAGCTCGCTACGAGCTCATACAGTTAAAATGTAATTTAACTGCATGTGTGTGAGCATATGGATATGTGAGTGTGTGTGAAAATGACAGGTTTATATACTGTAGATGAGACAAGGACACGGGGAGATGGGAGGCCTGTAGCCGTATTTCTGTCAAGGGCAAATCAGACCTGTCAGAAAGCATCAAGCAGCGCTGCCATAGCAACGACGTTAACACCCGCGAAGGTCACAAGATGGAGTGTGTGTTTCCCTCCTGCTGGGAGGCTGTCATGATTGGAACACAGCTAAAGCCACGTACACACACTCACCCAGACACACACATTCAGTCTGTATTAACAATAAACTACCGGTTAGAATACTGTTTATCACCGACTGTGTTTTTTTCATGGTTTGAAGGGAAACAGGCAGGATGCTGTGTTATAAAGGAAGACAGATAATGTAGTGATTCAGATAAAGTTGATTTCATTTTGTATTTGGGGAATATGAAGAGCTGGTTTTGCAAGCCATAAGAGATGTATCACTCTGAAAGGGTTCTATTTTTATTCAGTCTTGGGATAAGAATTACAGATTTGAAAACACAGGACTGTCTACACATCCCCAGTAAACACACACATACATACACACACACACACGTGCACACACAAACAGGCGCTCACCACATCCTCACACGTCCACAGACTCTCTCTCACACACATACACACACACCCTTCTCAGCAGGTTCACAGGCTCATTAGAGTTTTCCCAGCTGTCTGGAGAGGATCTGTGGGATGTCGCCATCACTTACCTCAACTACACAGGGATCTAACACCATCAGCTACACACACACCTGCAGCACCGTGAGCAAATGTGAGCTCAAAGCGATGTGTATTGTCTTATCCACAGGGCCGGCTGCTGGTTAGATGATGAATGTGCTGCTGTGCCGTGTGTCCTCCCTTTGTTAATAAAGTGAAGAGAGCCACAGTGGCACCCTGCGCTCGCCACCCCTCCTCTCAACTGCACCCAGGAAGTGGTCATAAATAAGTGCATAAAGCCCTTGGTGTCTTAAACGGGTCAAAGAGCTTTGTAATTTTTCCTTCATTACAAAGCAGGGGCTGATTCTGTACCACGAGCTCCTCAAGACAGATTCTCTCTGTGATGCTGGTTCACTTAGAAGAAAACAACAACCTAATGAGTAATGGTGATCTGACAACCCTACATGGTGTGTGAAAAGACGATTGGTGCTGTACAAACTTCACCCTCTGGGCCCTTGCAGTGAAAACCTCTTAAATGATCACGGTAACACCCGGCTACCAGATGTAACGTTATGCCTTGAGGTAGGAAGTGTATTGTCAGCTCCGCCCTCCTCCTCATACTCAGTTGGCCAAGTTCATACCCCAACACCTGCCACTCATCTTGATGAGCTGTCGTTTTTAAAGCAGGATTTAGCCCGAGGCTGGAGGCTCCAGCATCCGTGAAGCTGGCAACAGATGCTGAAGAAACAGGCTGTCTTTGAATGGCTGTCTACCAAAAACATTTTCATTCACAGTTCTGCTGTAACTTTTCTACCTCAGCTTGATGTTAACTGTCAAGCTCACCACAGCCCACACTGATATGAAAAAAAAAAAAAAAAGACAAGCAGAGTCGAGTATGTAACTCAAATCAAATCAATTTTTTGGTTATCCTCCTGTGTGCATGTGTGCAGAGGGATGCACAAAGGAAAAATTCCTTTTTGGCTTACGTGGTCCTTCATGTTATCCAGTATCCAGTTGTTGTAAAGCGCTAATAACAGATCGAACTGTGCTGGATGCAGATATTGCTAATAAAGCAAACTGTGGTAAGAACTTTTCACTATCTGCTACATACAATGTAGCTTTTAAACTGTTTAAATCAGCCTATGTTAGAGTGATATTTGCTGCCAATGCAGGACGTTAGCCTAGCAGCAACACTCATAGACTGTATACGAAAGACGTAACAGCTGGTCTGAAAAGTGAAGCAAATGCATAAGCAGCCTAAACTTACATTTTTTCTATTTGACCAGCAGCAAGCAACCCCCCTGATTACAAGTCTGGTTGTGTAGAAATCTATGGGAAAATGACCCTCTAAACATTTTTCTGATTCTTCCAAGTTTATTCCAGGTTTAGCTTCTGATTGACAAGGCAATACACCATGAGTGTGCTTTGTCCCTCAGTTTCTCTATCAGATCCCTCAGTGCTCATCATATCTGGTTTCAAGCTATCAAGATTGTGACGGGACGTTACTAACAAATGGATGAGGTTCATCTTTAGCCCCCAATTAAATGTAAAGTTTTTGTCAAAATTTTCCCGTGCTTTTTTAACAGAGCAAGAGATTTTCAACACAGCATTTCTAAACATACTAGTTTTCTTTAGAAAGCATCAATTACTTCTCTTTATGCACAATAACAGAATTTTTTTTAGAAAAAAACAAAAATTACCAGGGTCAATAACAATAATCTTAGTCCTCTGACAAACTGACCTTTTTATTGAGCCATAGCACAAACCACTGCTGTGCAATGATGTGGTTTAACTTTGTGTTATCTTCCTATTTACACACAGTTTAAAACCTTCAGCAAGAGTTTGAGCTGTCACTTGAGAAAGCATCATGCCAAAAACAAAAGTAATCAGTTTAGACTTGAGAAAAAGAATTGTTGATGCTCACAAAGCAGGAGATGGATATACAAAGTTATCACAGCATTTCCAAGTGTCAAGAACTGGAGTGAGAAGTATCATCAAGAAATTCAAAGAGAGCCACACAGTACAGAACAACCCTGGCAGAGGCAGGAAGTGAAAGATTTCAAAGACTCTGGAAAGAAAACTAGTGAGAGATGTGTCTAAAGACCCCAGAGCAACTGCCAAGACACTAGTGATTGACTGAGCCAAGTCGGGAATCAGCAGCACAGGACTGGACTGCGAGGTTCCAGACCAAGAAAAACTCTGGTTCTGCAGAAGAGACACCTTCAAGCCAGACTGGAGTATGCGAAGTAGGCGTACAACCCAAAGTACACTGTCCCCACAGTGAAGCAAGGTGAAGGGAGTATTACAGTGCATCCAGAAAGTATTCACAGCGCTTCACTTGTTCCACGTTTTGTCATGTTACAGCCTTATTCCAAAATGGATTAAATTCATTTTTCACCTCAAAATTCTATACACAATACCCCATAATGACAAAGTGAAAAAAGTTTGCTTGAAATTCTTGTAAATTTATTAAAAATAAAAAACAAAAATGTAACATGTACATAAGTATTCACAGCCTTTGCCATGACACTCAAAGTTGAGCTCAGGTGCATCCTGTTTCCACTGATCATCTGTCAGATGTTTCTACAATTTGATTGGAGTTCACCTGTTGATTGGACATGATTTGGAAAGGCACACACCTGTCTATATAAGGTCCATGGTTGACAGTTCATGTCAGAGCACAAACCAAGCCATGAAGTCCAAGGAATTGTCTGTAGACCTCCGAGACAGGATTGTATTGAGGCACAGATCTAAGGAAGGGTACCGAAAATTTTTCATGGGGGGCTAATAATTCAGGATTCGTTGGTTATCCGAATTTTGAACTTCAGTTTTACAAGTTTAAAACACAAGATGATAGTGTCAGTTGCAGTTTCACAAGTGAAATGTGAGTCATCATGCTGTGCATCTGTTCTGTAAAACATACGTGAGTTAAACAACTGAAAAATGTAGTTGTAACGCCCTTCAGCTGGACTGCAGACCTAACCAATAGAGCCTGCTTTTCAGTTACTGAAGACAAAAGCGAAGGCAGAGAGACCCACAAACAAAAAATGTCTGTAATTCTTAAGCACTTAATACTGTATTTACTTTAGTCACACCTTAATTACCTGAATTAAAATCCACTGTGGTGGTGCACAGAGGCAAAGTAATAAAAAAAAAAGTACCATTGTCCAAAAACTTATGGGCCTGACTGTATATTGTTACGTAAGGTTCTATGACGTGTCAAACCATCCACACATATAGTATTTTCTGTAACACACCAGGCCGTGTTTCTTTTTTGGTGCGGCCCATTCTTTTCTCTCAAATTTATTGTCAGTAAACCACAGAGCTTTTTGAACAAACCCTTTGATCAGCATCGCTAGTACCTCAAAAATGAAAATACAAAAGTAGTGGTGGTTGACGTTCGGTTCAGCTAAAACACCCTGCTTCACAGTAAGTAGAAGTTAGAGCTTATTTAGAACAAGCTGAAGCAGTAAACAAGGGTGATGTAAAACAGAACAGAAACACGAGGCGTTGCACAATGAGTAGCTTCACATGACAGATTATGCTTTTCTTTCTGTCTGTTTATAAGAGGTGTCCAAAAAGCACCACAAGAGTATTTTTCATTGGAACATTTCGACCACAGTAAACTTATGGTGGTTACACAGGAATGAGCGTTATCAAAGACTTGTTTGCCAAGGACTCACTTCATACATCAGCTGCAGCGCATACAGGCATTAATAAGAAATGTCAACATATTTCTGTTTTCTAAAAGTATTATACCGCCAGTGTTGTCAGCATGCTGCTTTTCTTCTGAAGCTGAATCGTCAGTTATGATCTTTTATCACCGTGGGTGCCATGCTGTGTGTGTGTGTGTGACACACTTTCATCATGGTGTAGTTTAACTGTATTCCCTGTTGAACAAAACAAACCTCTGCCTCAGGGGTTTCTCGTGTCTAAATATAGACCTCAGAGGATCATTCTGAAAGACTTGCAGAGTTCCCAAGGTGGTGCTTAGGTTCACTTGTGTTTTACTGTAAATGTATTGTCTGTGAGCCAGCCTGGCCATGCATAAAAGGAAGAATTCAAGTAAAATATGTGGCATTTGAATATAAATTAAAGTCATTTTCACTTTTTCTTTTTATTTGCTGTCGCTGTAAACACTGATAAGGGGATTGCAGTTTTCTCAGTATTTAACGGGGAAAAGCCCTCGGGCACAAGGCAGTAATGAATCTGCTGTTTCTCTGGAAGCAGCAACAGTGGTTTGTTTGGAATAAATTGCAGAACTGGGCACGTGGCACCCACCCTGGCTAGACTCACAAAGAATCAGTACCTGCTCCAGTAGTGCATCAGTAGAAAATCAAACATTGTTTGAACGGTGGAGACTCTGGTCTTCATGCCAAAGTGTTGAAAATCTGCACCCTGTTCAAGGATAATAAAAAGAAAGCCCAAGGGTGAGACAGGACTGAGTGAAAGTGGAAAAGGGTTGATAGTTTAAAGTATATTACACGTATTATTTGATAGGAGACAGGGTAAGACTCATTGAAAATTTGGAACAGCTAAAAAAGTAAATGTGTTATGCTTAGAGCAGACAATTTGGCACCACACATTAAAAAAAAAAAAGAAAAATTCAGTACCAGTGCTTGAAGCACTGAACCGCTGGATCTGGTTTGATCGACAATGTTCAGATTTGGTGGAAGCTCTACAAGTTAGTTAGCTTAACCAGCTAACTAACCAATGGGGGCTTACCTTTTATTTGTTACGTGTATACATTTGAGTTACTAGCCAAAGCTTTTCAAATTCTTCATTATGTATTTATTGGTGACGGATGGTGACCTTTAATGTACGTACGGGTGACATACATTGAACACATGAAAATGTAGTACGTGACATGTGAAACAAATGTGAAACAAACACAAATGGAGAACATAGCATTGCATTCGCAGGGAGATGATAAGTATGAAAATCAAAAGAATTGGGATTTATAACAAATCTTTTGAAAAACATATAGATGTTAATAATCACTGTATGTGTGACGACGTTAGTGCAAAGTTTCGTTGAGACTGGCCCACCAGGAGCAGATAGGGTACACACAGACATATATACACATATATGCAATGATCGTTATAGTAAGATGTGCATTTCTTTGGACTGTTGGAGGAAACCAGAAAAGGGGTAAACACTTTGCAGGGTCAACTAAGAACCTTCTTCCTTGCTACTCTGAAATTACCACCCATCAGTTACACAGAATATTATCTGATCCAAATATATGAATCCACTATGGTAGAGGAGCTTTTTAAACCAAATGAGTAAAGGCAATGTGGATAAGAAGTACTGTGCAAAACGTTTAGGCACATTAGATGTTTATATTCTTATTCATCAGAACCAGGTTTGGTGCCCACAAAACCCTGATTTCACACTCACGTGTTTCTTGGATTATGTGAAAAGATCAAAGAGACTGAGACAAAGTAAATCCACAAAAGAACTCCAGCTTAACTTTGAGTACCACGAGAAAATGTGTGGAGGTACTCAACACCCTGACTTCATTTTTGACACCTAAAACTTTACAGTCACTAATTTTTTTCTTTAATTTTAAATGTTACTTTAAAGATTTCTGATGAAAATCAAAATACTTAAAAAGCAGTGTTTTTATGTAGCCAAATTAACCATTACTACACTGCCATGTTGTACACTGATGATGACTTGGACCTCTGAGAGTTAACTATCCCAACTAAGTCCTAATCCTAATCCTAACTAAAACTCACATCAAATTAAACCTAATTTTGGAGAAACACAAAATGGACCTTTTCTTTGAAAAATTATATGTGTCAGTTAGAATGATTATTTTCTTTGCTCCCTGTTGTTTGCCAAAAGTTGGGAGAACAGTTTAATAAAAACAAAAATTACATATTCTGTTTGCCTGGGATTAGAGTTAGGGTTGGGGTTGTCACGATGATGTCGACATTTTAGACCTCAGAGTGTTAAAATCAAGTCTTAATCTTTAAACAGGCCTTTAAAGGGTTTTGAAAAAAATACAGCTGAACAAAAAGTTATTTTATAAAACAACATACATGTAACATACATGTAATGTACACTAATGTCAACAATGTACACGTAACGTACATGTAATGTCAATAACGTACACGTAATGTCAACAATGTACACCTAATGTAGATGTAATGTTGTTGTTCATTTTGAGATCAGCTACAACACACAGAATATATAATTTGCAAGGATTTGAGTGTTGTAAAATAATTCCCAAAAGATATATAGATGCTGATAATCCTGGTACCCTAGGCAGTTTATATAGTAAGTTTCAGCCACATTTATCAATGTGTCTAGGAGGAGTTAGGGAACACACATACATATATACATATATACATATATACATATATACATACACTATGATCACTGTAGTAGGATTTTGCTAGGAAAATGGGAAATTGGCACAGTGACTTATTGAAACATGCAAACATACATGGAAATACAGTATAGTTTGTACAATTCTAACAAGCTTTGTTATGACCACCTGTTTTCTTCAACACAGCCTGAACTCTTAGGCAGCTTTCTTGTCATTTCTTTAAGTAGTCTTCAGGAATAGTTCTCCAGGCTTCTTGAAGGACATTCAAAGCTCTTCTTTGGATGTTTCTGCCTTTTGTTCTGTTCTCTGTCAAGATGATCCCACACTGTTGCAATAAAGTTGGTCTGGGCTCTAGAGAGGCCAATCCATGACTGATGGTGTTCCTTTGTGTGTTTTGCTATCCAGGCATACTTTTACTGCATTTGCAGCATGTTTGGGATAATTCCCATGTTGAAAAATGAAAAAAAAAAAAAAGTACTGAAACCAAAGAAAACTTTGAAAGACATTCAGAAAGTCTAGACAACTATTGCTCAAGACCACTTTAAAAATTACAAGGAAGTCTGGCTCTTTGGAAGCAAAATATAAAGAAATGAGGGGTGGCTCAAGACTTTTGCACAGCCCTGTAGTTTGGCATTATCAGTTCTGTGCCTGCATTGATTGCTCACATGTGGTGTGTAGAGAGGATTTGTAAATAGATAACTGTCAGTCTGTTATTTATAGTCTCTTTACATATCTGAGTGGAGGGTCATCAGCTGCTGTCAGTCCAGTGATGTCAAAGAAACTGTGACACTAGACTGAAGTGATTGGTGGGCACACCACTGCAAAACACCACAGAGGTGATCATTTAGCACCAACATGTTGCCAGAATAAGAAAAAACAAAATCACAGATTATCACTTCAGCACATGGTGCTGGAGGCCTGTGACACCCTTCAAGCCAGCTGATAGCTAAGCTTTTGTGGCTCAAGGTTTCTTGTATCTGGTCCCTTATGCTTGCTTGGCAGTCAGGCTTTGGCCTCATATCTCTACCAGGAGCAGAGAAAGATTTAGAGTAAGACACATTGCTCAAAGAGCATGAAAACAAATACAAATGAAAGATGTAATGCCCCTCAGCATTTCTCAAGTATCAAGAGTACCAACCTGTGCAAGCTTTTTTTTTTTTTTTTGCATCCTATGTTCAGCTCCATTTTGTAACCTTTAGGTTGCCCACCCACTTCTTTTTTAAAACTCCTGTCACTTTTAACAGAAGTGCAATTTAGGAAAGCAGAAACACCAGAAAAAAAATAACAGCAAGGGAGGGAGAGCTTTTCAAAGCTGTGATGTTTGACCTAGAAAAAATGCCTACGAATCCTCTTTGAATTAGTGTTTGGAATTAGTGGCAGCAGCGCACGCTCTCACTTCAAAAACAAATAGATAACAGTCAGGTTTCGATTTCCAGGGTCAGGCCGCAGCTTTATTTGCTCGAGCTGCTACATCATTGTCTTTGGTATTTGGTACATTCTCATTAATGGTAGTGGTGGATGTTTGAATAGCTATTTGATGTTTTATCGGCTTTGATGATAGAAAACCGCTACCATCATGGACTCTCAACAGCGAGTGTGCACATTCACACGCTGATTATAGCTTTATTCATCTACCATTGAACGCATGCTCAAAAGCACAAACACATAACCCCGAGCAGTTTGTTATTAGTGCAGTTTTAGGTAGGTATAGAACTGCCTGTATAGGAGACTGTGCTGCAAAGTTCTTTGAGAGGCGCACATAAACATACGCACACACATTCACAGTCACACTATGTTGTGGCTGATAAAATGATCAAACAGCAGCAGAGTGCTGATTACAAGGAGTGATTCACCGTCAACAGATGTTGTGTGATCATAAACAAGAGGATTTTTGTCAGAGCCATGAATCAAACTGCCTGCCCTAATGCTGCAGTGTGCCGCACAGAGCCTCATCAAGGTGCTATTATTATTCCAGGCAAACTTGGATTTCAACTCTGAGGAGAGAACAAGTGGCTAAACTAAAGCTCAGGTTGAGTCACTCTGCCTCTTTGATCACAAGCAAGAGATTCAAAGTTTCTTCAAGAGCTCACACTTCAAGTCCAAGACTCTTCTTCTGTCTTCATCACACTGCTTCTGTCAACGTGTTCTGCCAAGACTAAAACACTGGATACTACTACAGCTGCATTGTTATAACGAAGGCTGCTACTACTTAAAATAATAACTGCATTCTGTTGTATTTACTGATGTGATATTGTCAGGGGTTCTGTGAGGTTTATCAGACTGCAACAAATTCAGTTAAAATCCAATTTAATCAAGGCTGCGTGCAGTTTAAATGACTTTGATCAACAGCTTTTCTTAATCTTTGCTTGATATTTGAGAAAATTCTCAAGGCACATTGCAGATGACACACTTCTACTTGAGAATTATTTGTTTACTCTACAGTACAGTTTATTTTATTTGTCCAGAGAAGAAGAAGAAATAGCACAGAATTCAACATTTCCTAAGTACAGTACATAAGTTTGATTTTAGGAAATACATGACTTAAATGCACAGAAAATATATCACCAGGGTGTTTTGGACCTACACTAAAAAAAAGTAATTCATCAGTGTGGATTCTCATGTATAGTGTTCCACTGCTCTGACATGAAATAATATATATTCTGTATTAACTAGTCAAATCAGTGTTTAACACAGCGTCATGTCAGAAACAACATGAAATGAGGAGCTGGAGTGGAAGTGGGTTGCAAAGTGGCTTGTAGCTGTGCAGCAATTGTGTGCCGGTTAAAGCAGCTTAAATAGCATGTCATATATGAGATTTACCAATTGGACTTCTACTTATTTGCTAGGCAAGTTGTTTAAATCTTAAAAAACTTGCAATGGTTCTCCTGTGGTTTTAGGCTGTCTCAGTGTCCTCTGTCTCTCCATGTTATCCCAAACTAATAGTATTTCAGGACACCTTGTTCTTCTTGTCACTCAAGCCATTGCTTTATGACCGTGTATGTTGTTGTTCTACAGAAAAAAAAAATTGATGACATTGGGTGATGGATACAAACATCTACATCCTTAGTAGCTTATTAAGCGCCCTGGAAAAGCAAAGGTTATCCAAACGAGAACTGCAGTTTGGCTTGGATATTCTGGGTTTTACTAAATGCAAGTGCTTTATGCAGTTATACATTAATCCAGTGTTGCTTTTTTTTAGATGGTCTCTAGGCTTTCCCCTTTAGGAAATTTTGAACCTAGAGAATCCAGCTGTAGTTGGCCTATAAGATGGTTGCATGCTATATCCCAGAAGATGAGAGCTGTGCATTCGGCTGTGCATGCAGAGTACATCCGACAGCTACTGGGGACCACCTCATTAAGGTGTTAATTGGGTTGGCTACCTGCACTGTCCCTCACTGCCCTGGGCAGTGTGTGTGTATCTGTATGTGAAGATGTGTGCTCATGTTCATATCTGTTAAGTTTTTGCACTGTTAAGACCTGGGCAAAAAAACAAACAAAACCCAATATATATATATACAGTGGGGGAAATAATTATTTGATCCCCTGCTGAATTTGTAAGTTCGCTCACTTACAAAGAAATGAGCAATCTCTAATTTTTATGGCAGTTTCATTTTAATGGAGGGAGACAGAATATCAACCAAAAATACAGAAAAAACATAAAAGTTATAAATTGATTTGCATGTCATTGAGTGAAACAAGTATTTGATCCCCTACAACCAAGCTAGAATTCTGGCTCCCACAGATTGGCTGTGTGCCACATCAATCAATCACAGATACTCCTGATCTCAGCTTGCTATGCTTCAATTTTTTCCATTCCAACCTTTCCACCACCATGGGCAAGACCAGAGAGCTGTCACAGGACGTTAGGGACAGGATTGTAGACCTGCACAAGACTAGAATGGGCAAGAAGCAAGAAGCAAGAAGCTTGGTGAGAAGGTGACAACTGTTGGTGCAATTATTCGGAAATGACCATCAATCGCCCTCGGTCTTGAACTCCATGCAAGATCTTGCCTCATGGGGTGAGGATGATCATGAGAAAGGTGGTGGATCATCCCAAAACTACACAGGAGGAGCTTGT
>VUQS01076158.1:6438-24083 GCA_015108495.1 Heterochromis multidens
CCCCCCCCCCCTCCCCCCACACCATCCCCTACATCCGTGAAACTCCGCATGTTGCATGTATTAATGCTGTCATAGAGAATCAGCTCGCGAGAGCGAATTTGCTGCAAGAAGATGTCAACGTGCAGGTCCCGTAAGTTGCATTCAAAGCAGCAGCGAGGGTGCAGGTCAAATGACCCCGTGGTGCAGTGGAGCTGGACTTAAGGGAGCTAAAGAGACCCGGGCTTCCAATAAGACACATATTCAGTTATAGTTGCACAAAGGCACACCAACACACACACACACACACACACACACACACACACACACACACACACACACACACACACACACACACACACACACACATGCACAGAGGTTGCAGAGATAAAGGTCTGAGGTTCATTTCAAGCCCCTGGAAATGTTTCCAAGACCTTCCTACTGAGAGGGAAACAGTCCAGGAACATATAAAGGTCATCTGGACGCTTCTGCCTGATGGCGACCTTCAGCCAAGATCTCTGATTGGTCAAAGAATACTTCTAACCCTGCTTTTTAATTCCCATAATACACTGCTGGACCCAGTTCCAGCTCGTTAATAAACTCTGCTCTTTTCTGCAGTTTTCATTCTTATAACTTTCCTTCAAAGGTTTGCCTGCTCCATAGGACACTTCAGGGCCAAATGAGGAACAATTTAATTTAAAAAGGTAATTTAATTCAGTAAAATGATCCCATATATGACAGTTTTGAAACAGCTGTTGTCCTACCCTTCAATTTTTCACTTTTGTTACTCAACTTCCTACACTGAATGGCCCCAAAATGCGGTTTGGGGAGAGCCAAGAGGCCCCTGTATGAACATGTCATCTATTTACTATAGTCATTAGATAGTCCTCTACAATCCTGTCTCCAAAGAAGGTATTTCTTTAAAATCTAAATAAAACAGAATGCAATCATCTGCAAATTATTTTAATACTGTACTTTATTAAAGATAATAAAAAGGGTCATATATCAAAAGTTGAAAAAGAGAGATTTAGTCTTTTTGCTCACTGGAATTTGATTTCAGCAACACATTTAGAGTGGAAAAGGGGCATGTTTCATATTATTTCATATTGTGTTGCAACGCCTTTTCTTTAATGACACTCTGTAGGCAGGAAATCAGGAGAGTTCGATACAGGATTTCAGCTGCTGAACAGTTTGGGGGCATCTTTGTCATATTTTTCATGTCTTAATACAGAAAAAGCCATATTTACTACATCAGCACAATCTCCTCTTTTGGCATTAAAAAAAACAAAAAACAAACTACTGTTGGGATTTACTCAAAGAGGTGCAGTGACAAGTTTGTGAATAACAGTCATGGACACAGTTATTTTTGCACCTTCCCTTACTGTATACGTATTTGAATGAGTTCCTATTTTTATGAGTTTATACAAGTCCTTTTGATAATTACTGCATGGATTAATATGTTTCAACAACTATGCTGGCAGGCATCCCATAGTTTTGGAAAAGATGTTACTTTGTTTCAGAAGGGTCAAATTTATGACCAGCATCAAGCAAAGAAAACAACTAAGGAGATTGCTGAAGGATAATGGTGAACCATCATCTTCAAAGAAGATATGTAGCTGGAAAAAAATATTTAATGATTAAGTATAATGATAAGAGATCATTTAAACATATGTTGAAATCAAATTGTAGAAAATCAACAGTAGAACTCATGGCTACGTTTAATAGTCAATGTAAAAGCATTTCCACATGCACAATGTGAAGAGAACTTAAGGGATTGGGACTAAACAGCTGTGTAGCCTTAAGAAAACCCTTTATCGGTGAGGCAAATTGGAAAAAAATAGTTGCAGTTAGGAGCATCAGTCTGGACTGCCAGTGGGAAATGATAGCAGTGCGAGTGTGTTATTGCTGCAAGTACATTACTCAAAACTCTGATAGCTGTGCCAAAACTGTGTGTGGACTGTGGCTCTTAACCCCAAATGCAGAGTCAAGACCTGCATATTTTTGGTCCTCTTTATAGGTATTTTAAGTCAGATGTTTCCTTTGACTTTAATAAAAACCTGCAGCCTCACACAACATGTAGGAAACGATTCACACATTTATCTACGTGGCACAGTAGCTGCAATTTCATTAAGACTCTATGGTTAGGTTCTGATGGTAAAAAATATTCTGCAGAATAGCAATTAGAGATTTGTGGCTTATACAGCAGACTTGTTTGTAAGCTCTTCTGTTGATAAATTCTGGGCTGTAAGATTTATCCAGAGAATGATGGGTCAAACCTCCAAGACCCCACACACTCCCCATTATCTTCTACCATTTGCAATGTTTAGCTGAACAAATTGTGGGTCCAATGTGCTTGTTTAGCATGTTTTTGAAATGTGAAGACTACAACTAGGTACATCCTAGGTAATTCTGGTGGAATTTTATGGAACAGCTGAAGTCATTATTTTACATCTGTTTTTTCATTATTTTTCAGTCAGTATAAAGTGCAATAATTCCTATATGAATGCAGTGACAATGTTTTATGGGGATCATAACTTTTCGTCCCCATAATTCATTTAAAAAAAAAAACAACCTTTGGGAAACCTCAGAAAACTAATTATGTGAATGCTGTGTGATTCATTTTATGGGTCCTATAACTCTCGTATCTAAATATCACTGACGTTCTCATAATTCATGTTAAAACAACAGCTACTGTCATCAGGTTTGCTCTTGATTCAGTACTTTTTAATATTTTTTTCCTTTGGAACATGTTGGTTTAAAAGTCCACATGAAGATGGGATTGTGGAGATGTCCCCTCCACACATCACTGTCTTCTCTGTAATCCAGTAAGATCCAGTAAGAGCCTGTGAGGGATTATTGTCAAAGTAAACCCTAAAACAGCTCATTTGAAATGTTGCTCAGAAGGTTTTATCTTCAGGTTTCATGCAGACATGATTACCATATTCATTTAAATCATTGCAGGAAGTAATTAATGGACAAGAATATACAAACTATAGAGAAGTAAATGCATTTTGGGTTTCTGTTCTGACAGACTTAACATGGTGCTGTGTCAGTTTTTAGCTAATGTACAGCTTGCTTTTTGTTCACACAGATTTACTCTTATTTATTTCCCTGTCAGCAGGTTTTCTCGAGGCTCAGGGAGATTTTCTTTTCACTTACTGTTAGAAGTTAAATTTGTGTCGCTTGTGACTTAAATGTTGTTTTACTTATTTCAAAGTAATCCACCTGTAACCTGCCCTGACTTTAATCTTCTTAGTGTGGGTGCACAGGAAAAAAAAAAAAACAGCAAATGCCCTTCAGGAAATTGTAGATGGTAAGTTTTATGCAAGCAGAATGAAAATTCTGCTGTAAAAGACCAGTATTAAAAGTTCTTTCTACAAAAAATGTACAGCTACGAACAGTGTTATCTTCTTAAAAGCACTGGCAGTGAAGATGGGGAAAAAAAAAATCTGAGGCGATACATTTTTTTCAGTTACACTAAAAAAATGAATAATAATAATAAAAAAAAAACTTTAAGAAATTGTTTTTCTTTTTACACATTTAATAAATATTTTTGGACATGTTATTATTCTTTTCCAAACGTTTCCTAATATTTTTGGAGTATCTTATTCATTTTATCTTTATTTTTATTTCGTTATTCATTTATTTTTTAGACATTTTATTATGATTCTACTCTGTTGTTTCATTAACATTTTTAATATGAGATTTAAAAAAAAAATATTAGATTTTCCTAATCTTTTAAGATTTTTTCTGATAATTACTTTTAATTGTAATAAAAAAAAAATTGACATCTTATTA
The DNA here is from genome assembly GCA_015108495.1 of Heterochromis multidens. Taxonomy (NCBI): domain Eukaryota; kingdom Metazoa; phylum Chordata; class Actinopteri; order Cichliformes; family Cichlidae; genus Heterochromis; species Heterochromis multidens. Next base: position 10,213 of record VUQS01076158.1, read on the forward strand.
ATCATTTTTAGATACTGTATTGCTTTTCTGATATTTTATTAACATTTTTTCAAATGTCAAACTTATACTCCGTGATATGCTTGGTATTTAATAATGTTGGATTGTCAGGAAACTAAAAGGACATGAAAGATAAAGCATCACTAAAAAGATTTTTTTTACAAACTATGAGTCAGTTTTTGTTCCTTAAACTCAAACCGCTGGGCTGCTGATTTCCTGTGAGTGTCCGCATCGACTCTCTGGAGAATGAGGACTAGTCGAGCTGCAGAGGAGATTTGCTCTGACAGCCTTTTAGTGCGGCATGAAGCCAGGAGCTGCAAGTCTTCCCGTCACATCCTCTGATGGTATTTTGTGCGACACAGCAGCCTGCAGGTTAGACAGAGCGTGACTGGAAGGTGGTGGATTCAGTTCTGTCCAAGACAGGCAGGCAGCATGTGTCCGTCAGCATCTGCCTGTGCACCCTCAAGCCGAGGCGTTGAAATGTGTACCTGCTGAGCTGGAGCTGTTGGTGTGCCTTTCAACTGATCTGGTGTTTTTATCAAACTGATCTGCTGCTGTCTGCTCTGGTGATTGTGATCTAGTTTGATTGGATAATGTGACATTTCTTCTGCAGGGCTTAGGAGTCAGCGCCACAATGCATTCTGGGTATTTTAGGGGCTAAAGCAGCACAACTGTTGGTGGCTGGTGGTTGTTTACATCAGCAGCAGATGTTATGTTTGGTTTCAGCTGAAAAGAGATCTTTGACTGGAAAAAGTGAAGTAATGGGCAATTATCGATAACAAACTGAAGGCAAGTGCAAAACTTCAAACTTCTATAGGTAATTTGTTCTTCCCCTCTGATAAAAATGGCATACACACAAAACAAGGCCTGAAGGAGGTATATGCAGTGCTAATTAAAATAACAATCAAAGAATAAAAAAAACAAAAATGATAAAGTATAAAATCAAATAGAAGCAGTAAAAGCGACTTGTTAATTAAAGTTATTGTTTCAAGAAATTTACTTAGTTTTAATGTGGCTACAACTGGGGAAAGTCTAAAATCCATGGGGAGCCGCCTCCAGCAGCAAGAAGTATAATGGTTTAAAACTATTTCAGCATATTTGGTTCGAACTCTGAGCACAAGCAGCTGACGAGTCCCTGCAGGTCTCATCTACCAGGCTTATATTCAGCAAACATATCCCTGACATATTTTTGGCTAGACCACCGAGATACTTACTATAGACAGCGCTGTAAATTCAATATTTAACTGGAAGTCAGTGTAAGGATCGAAGAACTGGAGTGATATTAGCTGTTTTGGATTTTTTTTCAGTAGCAGTTCAAATTACGTTTGAACCCAAATAAAAAACTGGTCTAAAACCAGTGCAATCCATAGTCCAAAACGAAGCCCAAAACCAGTTCCCGACCACAATGGAGTCTGTTTGAGTAGGACAGACTAAAACTAATCATACTAAAACAGAAGAACAAATGATCATTTCTCCAAAATTTTCAAATACCAGCCCCCAATCTGCTATAACATCAATTTCTCCAAGATACTTGAAAGAACAAGAAAGTACTTCCAATAACTTTGTACAAGTATTCTGAAGAGAACTGATGCCGTTTTAAAAGCAAAGGGTGCTCACAAACAATACTGACCTGATTCCGCCTATAGTTTACTGATAAATAAAACTATGGCATCGTTTCTGAACGCTCACTTTAGTCCTGAAATCTTGGACAAAGCTGTCTGTGGCGTGTGAGTGATGTATGTGTGTTACCCACACTGCACCACCAACTGTATCAGGGCCTCTCTGGGTTTGACGTTGAAGCCGTTGTACTGGCTTGTCTGGCAGCGGTATGTCCCACTCATCTCTCTAGTCACGTTGCTGATTCTCAGGATGCCATCATAGCTCTCCATCTGAACGGAGCCGTCTGGCATCAGAGCTGCCGCCGCAGCTGCCGCTGCCACCCCGCTCTCCTCCACCCGAGACCACAGAATGATGGGTTTGGGTTTTCCTGAGACCAGGCACTGCAGGTCTACGGTGTCGCCTTCTTGAGCAATGAGGTGAGAGCGACCCCTAGGAACGGAAAGCTCTGGAGGAACTACAGGGAGAGAGACAGGATAGTGCTATCTGATAACTGTCAAGTTTTGGATTCTTAAGAATAAAAGAGGACAAGTGCAAACGCTGTCAAATAAAGCTAGCAAGTCCCAAGTCTACCACAACTATGCATTTCATGTCATGTGAGAGAAGTTTTGAGGTGGGGGGGGCTGATCTTCCAGCAATAGTCTAATAGTTCCTAGTCAATTATAAATAGTATTTTCATTTGAAATGCCCAATATTATTATATTCCAGCAGTTTTCAGACTGTTGGGTTGGTGCAAAGAGAAACATGAGAATATTTTTTAAATATATATTTTTTATTTCTGTGTGAATTTTCTAGAAAACCATTATCTCTGATGTACACCCATAATAACGCTTCAGACGTCCCTTTATGCAATTCACAATTTTTCCTCCAAGTCTTCATATTTTATAGTTTCCTTCAATATCATTGTAATTTAATGTCTGTTCAGACTAGTGAGACATTTAATGTTCAATGTATTTCAAATTGGTTGTTGAAAGACAAGAAAAAAAGAAAAAGGTTATACAATTAGGTAGCATTAGTGTAGTGGGTTACACATTTGTCTAACAAGCAAAAGGTCCCTGGTTTGATCCCAGGAGATGACACAAATCCCTTGGCAGTTTAAAAATTTGCCAAATCAATGTGGGGCTTCCTACTGTGGTGACCCCTTATGAATAAGGGTGCAACTGAAAGAAGCTGCAGTAGGTATAATGTCTTTGTCTTCTCCAACAGTAATGACTGATTCATCCATGAGATTAACTTTGCCTCCAGTTTTTTTTCCTATGAGTGGGATTCTGGGTATAAAGCAAAAGACAAACAAAAAAAAGAAAAACACATGCACAAAATGTTTTTCTTTCATGTTTGATGTGGAAATTGTCCTTCATCTAGAGTGACACTAAGAGAGATGCTGGACTGTTTTAGCATTTATTTTCCTTATGGGAATTCAGAAGTGACCCAAGTACGACCTTCTGCTTTAACACATCCGTCAGCGGGCGTCACAAACAGCAGAGTTTAGACTGAGACTAAAGCAGTACTTCGATAACCCCACCCCCACCCCCTCCTCCTCTCAGGCTCTCTCAATGTTTCTTTCACTCTGCCAAGGTCATAAACAGGAAGCCAGCCGCAGCCGCCAGCAGCCGTTCATCTGCATGACATCTGTCTGAAAGAAAAGTTCTGCTTCTTTTTGTGTCTGCAGAAAGTGAACTCAGAGGTTTGTAACGGAGTTCAAGGACTCGAGGCGTTTCACTAAAACCAAAAAAACTTTTAAAATTACTATTTTGTGTTGTTTTTCTTTTTTTAAATCTTGGTGAAATGAGTTCATCTAGTCTCCCATTGTATTTATTGCAGAAATGATGCACAGAATCTGTTAAACAGCTGCCACAGATGACGAGATTCAAAGACAGAGTAGAAAATATTTCAGAGCTCCAAGATACAGTTTCTGAAAAACTGATTTTAGAAAAGGAGGGGGTGGGTTTTATAATCAGGTCCAATACAATAATATGGCAGAATTCACATATTTTATTTGAATTACTGTAATCGGCAGTTGTGTGGATTTACCTCATGCAGAGCTAACAAGCTGGCTGAGTGTTGGTTATGAAAATTTATAGCCTTCCTGTTGAGAAGAATTTAAAGGACCCTGTCAAACTGTGCTCTTTCATTTATTCAAGTTGATTCGTCATAACTTCCTCCCATGCACGTATGAAGCACTTATTGGTTTCTACATACCACAGTAAAATGCCCAAAAGACAGTATTACTAAATGGCATTTTTATTAAAAGTGGTTGGATTACCATACTTTGAAAAACTTACTGGAAACTGTAAACCGAAGTTATCAGAAGTTTTCCAGATGAAGGGTCAAAGGGGCTTACTAAAACATGGCAGAAGGCAGTCACAGCAGTCCAGAGATTTCTCTAAGAGGACTAATGGCATGTGCCCACAGGATTCATCATTTCATCACTTCCCATTCATGGTAGTGTCTAAAACAAAGACATATTCAGCAACTGCATGGCTTATTTCTTGCCTCAGACACTTCCAGAAATTTAACTGGCTGTCTCTTTTTACAATATATATTACAGGCCTGTGTTGCTGCACCCTTTCACCTTGTTGTATGTTTAAGCCCATATGTTTTGTATGCTGATACTATTGAAGGTCCCATTCCCTATTGATGCCTCTCATCCTGCCTCCCATCCTGACTGCTTTGCCATCATTACTGAGTGGACCAGCCTCAGTCCCATGTTCCAATCAGGCTCAAGCGCTGATCACAACAGCTGCTTTGAAAGGGCTGCCAAGTCTCAGGGCAGCTGTGACTATTGTGAGCAGCTAGCTTGTATTTCATTAATGTGTATGTTTGAGCTAGAAGTAGCTTGCAAATTAATTTCTGTATGAGCTGTCCTAACAAGTGTTGTTTCAACACTTTTTTATGTTGTCAGTTCTGAAAATGTACCCATTAAAACTTCTAAACTCTCTGTTCTAAACTTTACCTACCATAACAGTGCGCCTTACCTGTGGTGGATGAAATGTTGACGTCAATGCTAATCTCTGGGGTTCCTCCATTCCTCAGTGATGCCACACAGGTGTAGGTGCCGAAGTCGGTGAACTTGAGGTCGATGATGTCGAGGTTGGTGGTTCCCGGTGAGACATCTGTGTCAGTGTGGGTGATGACCATCCGCTCTGAGCTTCTCAGAGGCCGGCCGTTCTTCAGCCAGCTGAACTGCAGTTCCTCTGTAGGCGTGGCCTCCACCTGGCAGCTGATCTTCACCTCCCGTCCAATCTGGATATTGTCGTCATTGTGGTAAGGGTCAGGTGTGATCCAGAAGCGACCTTTACGGAGACCTATATGACATAATGGATAAAGCAAGACAAACTTTCAGTTAAAGAGACTGATTTGTAAGAGTTTGAGTTTAAGATAAAGTAGAAAAATGACAAATCACACAAAACAAAAACTCACCAATATCCTAGACTAAATTTCCAACATATTCAGAGAACAACAATCCAGGTGAGTTGACTAAGATGTCAGTAAAAGGAGATGACATGGCAGTGGACCTGCTAAAGTGTTTAGATTTGAGGTGTCTGTTAAAGTGAATTACTGAGAAGAGCTGTAGTAAATTCAATTTGTAATCACTGAACAGAGTTGAGTTAAAATGTAAGCACTGAAATAAACAAAAAGGACTTCACTCAAAGTGTTTCACCTGAGGGAGCATGAGTACTAGAATGTCTCCAACAATAAGCGTTCAGCTTTATTAAAGAGTTTTTCAGACACGTGTCTACATGTTGTAGTTGTGTACTGTCATCTGGGGGCAATATTAGAAATACGTGAAACAACCAGTAATGTGGGTTACTCTTGTTCATGTCTGTGCTGTTGCTAGTTCTAACTTGTAGTGCGTTCTATTTGAAGTCGGAATTTCCAATTTCCCAGTTGGAATTTTACACTGGAATGCCCCCTGAAATTGTAATTCCAACTCAGAAAGTCAGCGCAGCCCCACCAACCCTGACTTAGCAATCCAAGATGGCAGCAGTGCACATAAACATAAGTAACACTAAAATTTGCCATCTGTACTAGTACTGTTTTGTATTTGTGACTTGCTAAATGAGCAATTCACAGAGCACTGACCAGGCTCTATCTATGAATGTGCTGCAGTGGTGTTTTTAAGTGCCAAAAACCAAGCATTGCGCTGTATTGCTAGTGATGCACGACTGGCTCTACATTGCTAAGGAGCAAAACAAATAATGTTTTCCCTTGCTTTTCCGATTTTACTACTAGAATGTACTCAACTCGGGAGTGATGTCACTCCCAGCTCTGACATCTGACTTCTGAGGCAAATGGAATGGATTATTAGTCCGTGCCACAGAGAAGACAGAAGTCATACAAAGAACTTTATTTAAGCGACGTGAAACTTTGCACTTCTTTCCCTTCATGGTGAGCTTTGCTGCTATTCCGTTTAAGGAAGCACCTGAGGAAGCAGATACCAAGGTGAGGCAATGTATCCCTCATAAGAAAATACTTGGTAGTTAGTACCACTGATAAATAGTTAACCATTTCAAATTGGAAGGAAAGATTCCTGTGATTTGATTTTCCCACAATGGAGCCCATTCAAGTTGGGATTAGGGCTGTCACAAGATCAGATTTTCACTTTCAAATTTCATGTTCTGAAAAACTCACAATAATGATATTATTGCAACATCTATAGAACATCTGAAAAAAAGCCAGTGACTGGTATCAGCCAAATTCGTCTATAACTTTGTTTTTCTGCATTATTGACACAATATTGATATTTCATTTTTAAATCTCACCGTTGTCATCATTAAATGGCTATGGGGACAGCATCAGTTTGGATCAACATGAACATCTACTGGTTCAGTTGCCAAAAATGATAAACTGCCTAACAGAATATCTGAGTCTTTGACAAAAAGTTGAATCTACAACCAATAATAAACAAGAGAATAATTTAAGCGTCAACAAGAAAAATCCAATCCAATCACTCATTTACATGGGTGTATCAGCAATTGCTTAAATCTAAATTTTCAACCATAAAATGATCTAAAGAGCACTGGAGTGATCACTAAGTGACTTTTATTACCAGACAAAACAAATTTGTATGCTTCTAATCAACTTACATCAAGCTTAGGATACAATACCAAAACTATTCAAGAGACACACTGTATCACATTCTAAATATAATCTGAGTATAGGAATGAAATGAAAGAGCAGGAATTTGGCAGTAAGCAGCATAAGCTTCTAACAAGTTTGACATTTACTAGAAACAACTGCTGCTTTGTGGAATTCAGCTTCTTAAATTATTCAGAAGGTCAGGCTGCGGCGTCAAACTGACGGATTATGAACAAGGTGTCCAACTCACAGCCTGTAACACAATTTTTACAATGACCAATCAGGTTCTTCTCATCTATTTGAATCTGGCATGTTTGCATTTCATCAGAAATTTTACTTTATTTTACAAAATACCCCCCCCATATAAAGATTTAATTGTTTCATTATTTATTAAAATGATGATGTTCTATGTTTTCTGGATATATTTAATCAACAAGCAGATTCACATGTTTAAGCCTGGTTTGACATGTTTCTCTTTTCTTGTAGATGAAAAACCAAATTACTGAAATATTCAAACCCAAAAAAGGCCTTTTGCTGTGTTTGCCACATTCTGGACAGACCTTTAATCTTTAATATAGTTTTGTAAGTTTGTAATAATGGCTAAAAATTACATTTTAAATGGACTGGTTCTTACATAGTGCTTTTCTACTTGAGCACTCAAAGCGCTTTATATGTTTCATTCAAGCACTTTTTTCTACATCTAAATGTTTTCTACCTAACATTGATAAGTGCATCAATAGCAACTCAGGGCTCAGTATCCAAAGATACAGTACATTGGCATCCAGCCAGGGATCAAACCACCAACCTTTGATTAGTAGAAGACCCGTTCTACCACCTGAGCCACAGCTACCTGTTTCAAACTTGATAAGTCAAGCTATTCTCTAATTTGTTTGGTGGCACAATGGCAGGTTGTGTTGTAGGCTTGTTTCTCACATCAGAACCTCATTAGTTTCTATCAGAGCAATGAGACCCACAGCACAGTTTTGTCTCTTCATATTTTAAATTATTACAATCACCCTTCCTGCTGTAGAGAAACTAATCCGTCCAAATGGGGCTTAATTATTACTGAAGCCATTTGTTCAGTTTAATCCTAGGACTGTCCACAGCAATGTGCTGCTCCTGCATTCACTTTTTTTTTTAAACTGCCTGCTGACAGGAGTTATTACCTGTCTTCATACTGCTAACCGGTCAGACTAAAAGCCGCTGACATCACTTATTTTAGAAATATTTTGTTGAGAGTGGTTCACGGCATCATACTTGGGATTTAGAAACTATTGAAAACTCTTCACGATTTGCATTCTTCTATTGCAGATGTCATTCTAGGTGATAGAATGTTCCTCTGGGCCCATTAATTTACAATGACCTATAATGAAAAAAGGCCATCAAGACATTTCTCTCTAAACTGGGCTCCAGAATAAATTTTCCAATGGTACCAATGTAGCACCAATTCAAATAAACATTCTCTGCTGGTCCCACCCTTTTTTTCAGTCCAGCATTAATCATTGTCCAGACTGGAAAAAGTAAGCAAACTTTTGAATTCAGCAACTCATTTACACCTCTTTAAACAACCATCTTGATCTCAGGCCACAGCAGTTAAGTCTGACTTGACTTTTCCAAAGCACTATTTTTTTAAGCTAATCTGATGTTGACTTTTGGTTGTGGTCTTCTTGAGTCACCCAGTGTCTCCAAAATGTAAGGTCATGGACTGCTATCCTAACACTTTCTTGCAAAATTTCTGGATAAAATCTTGAATTCATTGTTCCCTCAGTGTTCAGGCTGTGAGGTAAAAGCTCAGGCTTCAGACTGCTCTAAACACTCCATTTCTGACAGTTTTAAAGTGAAGACAATCACGGGGAGACAGACAGGAAGCAAAGCACACAAAGGAAAACAAACCTTTAAAGTAAAATGGGAAATAACCAGACTAATAAATGCATGAATACTAACAACTGACCAGATGTAGGGACTAAAGCATGAATACAGAGGCGTATACTACAGAGGAAGTTCAACACAGTCAGGCTTTCTTTGTGTTAGCTGGCTTAACAAAACCTAAATCAACAGTCAGACATCATGGGCGTCACAACAGTAATAATCAACTTTTTCTGTTAAACCAGGCTTTCTGCTTCAGGCTCTGAGCGTGCTCACATAAAATGGGGCATTTCACGCATCATATGAGTCTTCTTCCACACACCACACGAAATGATCCCTGTGAGTCACTAGAGATGTTGATAAAGATGGTGATAAAAATCTATAAAGAAAAAAAAAAATCTAACAGTAAAATGCAAGAGACAAGAGAATAATGCTGCAGAAGACTGTTAATCTGGCAATTTAGCTCGAAGAGCCTGTAAAATCATTTTTAAAAATATATATTTTTTAAAATGGAATGCACTCTTAGTGTGGCTGTTTATTTCTAATGTGGTGGCTTCGTTAGAGCTCTTAAAGGTTACAGTCCCTTAAACTAATGAAGGAGATGTGGAAATCGCTTTAACTTGGTGGCAGTTCAAAGTGAAATTAATTTTATTGATTGAATGGTGTGTGTTCTAGTAGCTGCAATTCCAGCAGTGTAAAAGAGACTTAGAAGCAGATTAGACTCAAGTATAAAAACATTTAGACATTTTCTTCATCACCAAATGAATATCTTTACATTCCAGGGATAATGTGATGAACAGCCACAGTAAACTTAAAGCTGGGCTCCATTCATGACATTAGTAAGGCACGGCTTAAAAAGTTGCATATATAAAATATACTCACTCAGCAGAGAATCTTTATAGCTCATAAAACATATTGTAAATAACAGAGTCAGTGCAAACATGGTGCTCCCAACTAGGTTATGTGTTCAGCATAAGTTACCACAGTGATTTAGCCAGGTAAATAGGTAAATAGAGAGCCACTTTTGTGACACAGAAAACTGACTTTAAGCTTGACGTTGCTTGCTAACCCATTAATGTGGCTTCATTGTACAGCCCTCTGGTCAGAGGGAGGAACAAATAGAAACACAGGGAAGATGATCACTATTACTGCTACTACAGGTATCACAAAATTTAACTTATCACTAGAAGCCACAAAGTGCAAGCAACAAGTGCCATGAGGTGCAGAGACAAGATGCCCGAGGCTGACTTAGAAAAACAGAAGGTGAGCCATTTAGTAAGCTGATGCTGAGTACAAAACAAAGCCTAAAATGAGATGCAACAAAATACAAACAAGCCCAAGAGAACACGGATGGAAACACACTAGGGGACCTTAAAAGACACTCTAACAAAGACAAAGGGAAACACAGGACTAGTTATACACAAAGCACTAATTAGGAGAACAGAAGGGTGTACCACGAAGAGAGATTAATGGCTTAGCAAGCAATGTCAAGCTTAAAGTCACAGTTTTCAGTGTCACGAAAGTGTCTCTCTTCTTACCTGGCTAAATCATACGTTTTATACGTGCAAGCTGTTAAGGCATATCTTACTAAAACCACTGAATGAAACGCAAACTGTACGTCACATTGTCACGGGAATGTGCATGTATTAATTTAGTGATGCGGAAAAAGTATAGGTAAAGGTTTTTATACTTGGCCTTAATCTTCTCATAAGTCTCTTTTACGCTGCGAGAACTGCAGCTATTAGAGCACAGAACACACACCAAGAATAATTGTTCAATCAATAAAATGAATTTCAGTTTGCTCTCCCCACAAACTAAACGGATTTCTACATCTCCTTTATTAGGCTATGGGACAGTAATATTTAATGTTTAAATGTATCAAATTTAAATTTTCAGAGCACTAATGTGCAGCCTCCTTAGAAATAAACAGCAGAACCAAGAGCGCATTCTTAACTAAAATGATATTTTAGTGCTCTGTGTGCTAAAATCCAAGATTAATGATTTTTAAGCGCTTGTCTTATGCAACAGTGTTGCATTTTACTGTTAGATTTTTTATGTTCTTGATTGCCTTTGAATCACCATTTTATCATCATTATCTGATAACGTCTAATTTGAGTGTGGCACTCACAGGGATCATTTTGTGTGGAAGATCTATGAAAGACCCATTTTTATGTGAACACGCACAGAGCCTGAAGCAGAAGCCCGACTTAACAGAGACAGTTGATAACCACTGTTGTGATACCCATTATCTCCTAGGTTTTAGGGAGTGGTGTTCCATCAGGACAAGTAAGATGGTTGCCTAGTGAAATCTAAAAATAACTGTCAATTCAAATAATCAATTATCAATTAAAGCCGAAGTGAAAGCAATCTCTCTCATTTCATCTCAAACTGTGTTCTATCATAAAGCTTCTCAACTGTTTGTATCCATCCTTTACATTACTGCCAATTGGCTATTGTCGCTGGAAGCACGATAAATGATGCTTGCTTTCGATTCTAAATTCTCAAGTTTTTCCTTCCCACTGTCACCAAGTACTTGCTCATAGGGGGTCGTCTGATTGTTGGGGTTTTCTCTGTATTATTGTAGGGTTTTTACCTTACAATATAAAGCGCCTTGAGGCGACTGTTGTTGTGATTTGGCGCTATATAAATAAAATTGAATTGAATTGGTATCAGAACTCCATTGAAGATGGCTTTCTTTCTCTATGCACGCACACACTTAACTCAGGGTGAACATTTTCAGAACTGATTGAACTTACTGATCAGCCTTTCCTGAACCGAAAACTCTAAACCGAAAAAGATCTCAGGGAACGGGAACACAAAAAAACAGGAACACTAGGAAGACTAATGCTAATAATAATATATGTGAACCAAAACTAAAATCCCTCACTCCAATTCAGTAAACACAGGAATTGAAGACTCAATATTATTACATATTAAAGGACCAAACTCACAATAAAATAATAAAAGAAATCAAAACAGGGATCCAAAACTCCATGAATATAAAACAATGACTGGAACTCTAAACAACAAGAATAAATGGTCAGCATTATGAAATCAAAATATGTAAACAAAACCTCAACCTCGCAATAATTAAAAAGTTAAATTTTGGAACAACAGTGAAAACAATGAAAAGACAACAAAAAAACAAAAAAAAACAAAACTCCAAAACAACTCAAAAACCTGGAAAGACACTGAACCATGACAAGAAGCTCAATAATATGACAAAACTAAAGATCATCATATGAATGACAATAAAGCAAAACAGAATGCCAGAATTTGCAGGTCTTATAAACACATTTTATTTACAACAGAACATAGAAAGCGCATTTAAATGTTTACACTGACAAAATGTACGAAAAAAGAAAAATATAAGTTCATTTCAAATTTGATGACAGCAACATGTCTCAAAAAAGTTGGGAGAAGGCAACAAGAGGCTGGAAAATTAAGTGGTACTGAAAAGAAACAGCTGGAGGAACATTTTGCAGCTAATTAGGTTAACTGGCAACGGGCCAGTAACATGATTGGGTAAAAAAAAGAACATCTTTGAGAGGCAGAGTTTCTCAGAAGATGGGAAGAGGTTCACTAATCTGCAAAAAACTGTGTCTACTAATTGTGGAACAACTTCAGAATAATGTTCCTCAATGTAAAATTCTGAGGACTTTGAATATCTAATCATCTACAGTACGTAATATCGTCACAAGATTCTGAGAATCAGGAGAAATCTGTGTGTGTAAGGGACAAGGCTAAAAATCAATCCTGGATGCCTGTGATCTTCGGCCCCTCAGGCAGAACTGCATTAAAAACAGCCATTGTTCTGTCATGGAAATCACTACTTAGGCTTGGGAACACTTCCAGAAGTCAGTGTCTGTGAACACAGTTTGTCGTACCATCCACAAATGCAGGTTAAAGCTCTGTCATGTAAAGAAGAAGCCATATGTGAACATGATCCAGAAATGCCACTGTCTTCTCTGGACCAAAGCTTATTTAAAATGGACTGAAGCAAAGTGGAAAACACTTTGCCTCTGGTCAGATAAATCAAAATTTGAAATTGTTTTTGGAAAATAATGATGCTGTGTCCTCTGAACTAAAGAGAAGGACATTTTGCAATGTTATCAATAATATGACAAAACCCAGTTCGAAAGTCTGCATCTATGATGTCATGGGGGGCATTAGTGCCTATGAAATTGGCAGCTTGCACATCTGGAAAATCATCAATGTACTCGAGTAAATACAAAATGTAATTTTTAAAGGATTTCATTTATTAAGGGAAAAAGTTATCCAAACCTACCTGGCCCTGTGTGAAAAGGTAAGAACTGGTTCTGCCGCCCTTGGCAGCAAGAACTGCTATCAAGTGTTTGTGATAACTGGAAATGGGCCTTTCACATCACTGTGGAGGAATTTTGGGCAACTGTTCTTTGTAGAATTGTTTCATTTCAGCCACATTGGAGGGTTTTCGAGCATAAACAACCTGTTTGAGCTTATGCAAAAGCATCTCATTCAGATTTAAGTTTGGACTTTGACAGGACACTCCCAAACCTTGATTTTGCTTTTTGTTTTTTTGAGCCATTCAGAGGTGGACTTGCTGGTGTGTTTTGATTTATTGTCTTGCTGCATAACCCAAGTGAGCTTGAGCTTTAGGTTATTTTCTGGTAGAGAGCAGAATTCATGGTTCCATCAATTATGGCAAGTCACCCAGGTCCTGAAGCAGCAAAGCAGCCCCAGACCATCACACTACCACCACCATACCACCATGTTTGACTGTTGCTATGATGTTCTTTTTATGAAATGCTGTGTTAGTTTTATGCCAGATACAATGGGACACAAACCTTACAAAAAGTCTTGGGGATCATCAAGATTTATTTTTGGCACACGTGAGATGAGCCTTTGTGTTCTTTTTGGTCAGCAGTAGTTTTTGCCTTGGAATTATCCCATTTTTGCCCAGTCTCTTTCTTATTGAATCATGAACACTGACCTTAACTGAGGCAAGTTAAGTGTTCTTTAGATGTTGTTCTGGGTTCTTTTGTGACCTCTTGGATGGGTCATTGATGCGCTCTTGGAGCCTCTGGCTCCTGGGGGCATTGTTGTGGCTTTTCACCCTCATTATCAAGTACATTTCGTGACAAACACACATATACAGACACTCACACACACACACACAAACACACGCACACACACACACACACAAACACACACACACGCAAACACACGCACACACACACACACAAACACACACATACACACAAACACACACAAACACACACAAACACGCAAACACACACACACACAATCACACACAATCACACACATACACA
>VUQS01076161.1:7201-17358 GCA_015108495.1 Heterochromis multidens
GGAAAATAAAAAGAAAAAAAAAAAGAGGGGAAAGAAAAAATAAAAAAAAAAAAAAAAAAAAAAACGGAAGTTAATAAACAACCTTAAATTAAAATCTTACTTGCTGCTGCAATCTCCCGCATTTATAGTTCAGTTCTGAGGCCTGAGTCTGAAAGAGTTTCATCAGCCACTTTAATCTACTGACCTGGGACAGGGGCTTGTGGGTCTGGCTCCTCTTCGTCTTTGATGGGCGAGTGCCCCAAGGGGTGGTGGGAAAATGAGTCCAAGAAAGATGAGCTGCTGATGCCAAGACTGATGCCGGTCACACCGATTCCAAGGGAGTCTGGTGGAATGAAGGAATAAATTAATGCATAAGTTATTAGGTGATGTGCTACGAAATTCCCCTTAAAGTGTATGTTCAAAACAGGGAACAGGCAGAGGAAAGCAGGAGTGTCAGCTCACAGTATCAATGATTCTCATCCAAGTTCACTTTACCCCAGGGTAAATTGTTAAAGGTTATAAACTATTAGAGCAAATAAAAATGATGGTTTTATTGAAGAATACCAATATACTGAGTCAGCTATAACAAAAATAGTATGATAGGAATACTACTTAGCTAAAACTAGAAGAACAGTAAAGAATGAATGGATAAAATAGAGAGCTTAAAGTAGTGGCTAAATGGCTGAGCAGAATTGAATATATACACCACCGTATCAGTTTTTTTCATAATAAAATTCATTTTTAAATAATTTTAAATTCACATATTTTGAACATGAGTAGCAGGGCTGATGAAGAGGCAGATATATCACATGCCTTCCCCTGCAGATTTTTAATGATTTCTTTTCAAATATTCAGGTTGAATTTCTGACCTGTGCCCACAGAGGCTCTGCCTGGCCGCCCCTGCCCAATGTTGTCCAATACTGTGAAGGATCGACGGTACGGAGTGTCCGACTGAAAGCGAAGCCAGACGTCAAACACGTTGTAGTACTAACTAATCATACAATACATGACATTAACTATACCAGCTAATAATCTGGAGTTATTGATGCCATTGTGACCTGATCTACAACCTAACTGCTGGAAAAGAAAAAAAAAATAACATGACAGCTTCTCTAAGGGGTTGGAAATTAAATTATTGTGTATTCTCTGATGATTAACCAGCATCTCACCCTGTATGTGTGAGTTGTGTTGGGGCGAGAGAAAACGTCCAGTAGGTGGTGGCGATCCCTCGGAACTGAACTGCCAGCTTCGTCATTTATAGCACTGTGGGCGCGGCTGGACGGGCCCTTCTGGCGCTGGAGTGATGGAAAAAAGAATGGACACAAAGCTGACTATCTGTGTTTTACTACATTTGTAAAACTATCTCTTTAAGGTTACTGGCACATTACTTAATTATCTACTTAGTGCGACTGCCTGTACCTGTGCAGTTTTAGATGGCTGCCCTGAGTAAGATAAGTCTGGGTCCCCAGTGCTAATGGGGGGAAGGAGTGTGTTTCTGCTCAGAGGCAATGGTGGAGAGTTTAGTCGATCACTGGCCGTGGGTCTGTGGATAAAAACAGTTTGTTGTGTTTCAATAGCCCCCAAAATATAGTCCCTTTTTCTAAAGAGATTTCAGAGGGATTACTGTGAAACCCATATTAAAAGAGAGGATAAAAGTCAAAAGTTTGTTTAATTTACCTCTTCCCACACAGAAATTGATAACCAGGTCGGATGCGCAGTACTATTTCTTGTCTAGATGCAGAGACTGTGAAATCAAGTTTGTTGAAAGCAGCCACAAATATTTTACACCAGCCTGATGTCAGACAGAACTCACTAAACTCAAATTCAGTCTAACATTGCATCCACTTATTTCCAGGAGTGCAATTTACCCTTGCTGGGTTTTAAGAGTGCAGCAGAGTGAAGTAAAAACAGTTCAACATGTTTCTTCACATGTTGTACAATAGATATACATGAACAACCAAGCAAGCACTAGCAGTTTAAAATACCACTGTGGAAGCGCACTACTTGATAACGCCTGACAACAGGCTGATGATGGCTTTAGTCCCACCCGTTGGTCACTGGACAGTTTGTTCATTATTGATAAAATATAATCAATACACGGTTCACATGACACACCTAGTCTGGTCCCAGGCAGTGTTTACACCTTACTCAAAGCGGAAAAGAAAACATTTGGGACTAATCTGTACATCAAAACGTAACATGTGCTTACTGAATTCACCATCAGATTATGGCACACAGTGTCCTTCACCCACTTCTATGACCTCCCACCTCCATTATTCTACATTATTATTAAGCTGATATGGAGTCTATTCTGAAAGTAATTTCTCTCTACATCTGCAGAACTTCACGGGGTGTAGGAGGAAATGAAGAAAGAAAAAAGCAAAGTAGGAATTGGGGTGGGTTCTCATGATGCTAAAACTCACAGACGTGTCCCGCGGATGACCTCATCCATGGATCCCACTGCGCTGGACTGACTCGGGTTGGGAACAAGAGGCAGGAGGGTTCGGGGAGGAGGGTTCCTGCGTCGGGCCGACTGTGCCGGGCGGGACAGCGAGGAAGAGCTTTGCTCCAGGGGTCGGCGAGGGCGAGGTTTGTTGGAGGGGACTACGCTGGATCCTGGTCTGTGAGACGCACGCTCTTCTGGCTCCCTGTGTGGGAAGGAGAGAGAGCAAAACACATTCAATGAATAGTCTGTTTCCAACCAGCCAACTGGCTGAGCACTCTGCCAAACAAGGTGTTAGGACCAGGGACAAAAACACTGCATGAATGATGCTTTGTACCTCTTGTTCTGCAAAATGTGTTTTCCTGTAAATGGAAAACTGCAAGATATCTTTCTCTCTTGTCATTCCCAGTTAAAGATTTAAATCACATATTCCGAATTAAAAACTGTGTTAAAATGTGGGATTAATTTCCTATTTTGAGGCCACTGCTCACAGGTTAGAAGAGTAAAATGTGATCATACTGGCTTCTATCCAGCACACCCAGGTTCCTCTGCTGCAGGGGGATGCTGTGGATCACGATGAGGTCGTTCAGGTTGTGCTGAGTCGCTGCTGCTCCTACAGGGACCCTTCCAGCCTGGGGTATGGTGTGAGATGAGTGACAGAAAGTAATGAGACAGATGGGGTGAAAAGTAAAATATGGAAATGATTAAAGGGTCAAGGATAGAGGGAGATAGGAGGGGACAAAACACATAATATAGGAGGAGGCTAACACGGTTAGTTATTTCCATATGTACAGTACAGTATAATTGCCAAGAAATGGTTATTCATCATGCAGTGATGTAAGGAGGGCCCCATATCTGCTATGGCACCAAAAAGAAAACAGTCACAACACTAATAAAAATGTAACAAAGGTAATAAGTAGCAAAATAATACATTCCAACATTCTCCTAAAAAAAAGGAGGATCTGACTACAGTCCAAATCGTACGTGTTGAAAGTAAGTTGCAGTTAATTAAAAAGATAAACAGACGGTGATGCTTTGGTGTTAATTAACAGGCACAAGCACATTTAATCTAGAGATAAAGATAATGAGCCGCTGTGGACGGCGTGCACACAGCTCGCCACCATTTTGGCTCTAAGTGAGGGAGTTACATACACTGGAAGGCCTTCTCTGCTTTTTGGATTTCCGTCTGGACTTGTGCTTTGAGCCCCTTGACTTTGTGTTCTTTAAAAGGAGACGGGGGGAGGGCATGTCCAAAGAAAGAGACAGTGGATACAGAGGAAAGAAAGGAAGAAGGGTAATTAACAACGAGGGTAATAAAGACAGAAGAAAATGCATAAAAAAAAAAAAAAGAATGACCAAAAAAGATAAAAGAAGGTAGATAAAACACATTGGCAAGGTGAAGAGTGGAGAGTGAACAGGGAAGGAAAGAAAACAGTGATACAGGTTAATGAATTGGAAGCACTGAAAGACTGAGAGCAACAGGCAGGGGTGAAAAACAGGTGATAATCACGTGCGAACTCTGGAGCAGACACATATGACTCTTATGTTTGCAAAGAACTGGGTAAGACGAGTCTTACGTCAATCCATACTATAAATGTATTCATTAATACCATACGACTAAACTTGCCAATGTTATTTGAGGCACTTCTTTTCAGGTTATACATTGCAGTCATTATTAAAGTGAAGAAAGCGCAACTTAAAACAGATACTTTTCCTTAACAGTGCTGTCATTGAGATTCTTTTCTTATATACAAAAGGAAATCTACAACAATTTATATTGTCATTTATTATTATATAGTCACTAGTTTAATGGTATCTACTAAAAGAAAAAAATGATTTTCAATTTTGAATTGACCCTCCTGACAGTGATGAAAGTGAAACGAGGCCAGCAGTCTGTCCCCCCTAGACGCACCCTGGCACCTCCCATTTCTCCTCAGACCACTGACCTGGCACTGCAGGCCAGCTGTGAGTGGGGGCACCCGGCTCTGGCCAAGTTTGGGCAGCATCGTGGGCAGCGTGGAGAGCAGCATAAAGGGATTCTGGGAATCTTGCTGCACGGGGCTCAAGTTCCCAGAAATCTTTTCATCATCTGCCAATCACAAATTTTAAATTGTTGTGCATAAGAATATCCATTTGTTAATCAGAGTTCAGTCAAATGCATGCAAACCAGTGAAATTCAGCCTACGCGAAGTGCAGCATTCCCAGTGGCGTTGAACCAGCTCTTTCATCCAGCCAACCAGCTGCCGCCACACATCATCAAACAGCAGATCGAGAACAGCTTGACGGCGACATTGGTATGGTGAGACTGGGGGCAGGCAGTGATGCCTCCGACCCAACTCCGAGCAATCCTGTTCCCACTGGTCATCCTCCCTGCAGAAAGTCGATATATATGATCTTATATAAATGATTTTAGCCAAATGAACAACACATGCACAGAAATACAGTAACTTACAAGTCCGTGCTATCAAAAGCCAGGTATTCCTCCATCAGACCCTCTACTTCAATTACTCTCTGTTTGTCATAGCTGCCAGTGCCACTGGAGGTACCAGGCTGCCCATCCAAGTCTGGTGAATTGGGCCTGATCAGAGCTGCTCTCCTGCCCTGCACATTCAACCTTACCCACACCAGGAGAAGAAGAGCACACACAGCTAAACAACATAATTTCAACATAATTTCTATAAATACGAAATCACTCAAATTCAGCAGACAACAGGTTAAACAACAGAAAAAAAACTCATTTTAAATCTGCTCTCTTATATAAATTAAATTATATTATATTATCAGTTAACTTAATTTACAGAAAAACTAGTGAGAGAGCAGCGCAGCCTAATTCCTATTAGTCTATCATTAAAAGTGTCAGTCAAAGAATCTTTTTCTCACAACCATAATAACCACCATGACTTTGGCCCAGATATTTAATTAAAAAGCCAGAGGATCTAGGTCACAAAACCAGAGTCAGCCAGGACTCCTCTATAATTGATGTAAAAACAGGAGTCATCTGGACTGCCAGCCAACAGCCACTCGAGACAGACAGACAGAGAGACATTACAGTTTTTCTTTAAATAATAAAGCAAGATATGGCTCTTTTGGGCTTTGGTTTTGAACATACATAACCATTGTAAATTGTTTCACATTTAGTTAGTGTTAGCAGAGCTTACTGACAGAAATGGCTGATAATTCTTGCCCCTGCTGTTTCAGAGAAAAAGCTGATGACTGACTGATACATTTATCTATGTTTCAAATTCCACCAAATGTAATGTCTCTGTGGGGAAACTAGGACAGTGCCCACGGTCACCGTCTTTGATCTGTATCCTTGTATTCTTCATTTTTGTCTATTTTAATCAGCAGTGACAGGCTGTTCTGACTGACATTTGACATTCCTGAAATCTTCTTCAGCCAAGAATGATAAAAGTGATAACGTATCAGTCAATATTTGCTTATGGAGGAACATTTATGAACGTTTTTATCTTGAGATTGGTGATATCATTATGTGGTCACAAATCAAACATAACAGCCTACGATACGATCTAAACTACACCATCCAAGATTAAAGTAGATCGGATGGTGAGATACCACTCACACACCCAGAGATATCTTAATATATTTAACAGAGATGTAACAGGTAATCTTTGACCTCATGTATCTTTCATCAGTCAGCCAAGCGGCAAGTCAGTGCAGAGTTGAGACTTACTCTGTGCCTCCCCTATCTTTCTCCTGAGGCTTCACACTGTTTTCTTTGCCTGCTGACAGCCTGCTGGAAAAGCTGCTTTTCCCTGAGGTAGTATACCACTGGAAGCCCTCATCACTGGGACACAGCAGCTGAGTCCCCAGGATACTGAGTGACACACACACACACACAATGAATATGTAAAACAATTGTGTTTCTCTGCAAGAATGGAATGCTTTTACAGGTTTTTCTCCACAATCGGAATTATTCTTTGATCCCACTGCTGCTCCATTTCATTGAGAATTAAAAAAGAGCTGGCTGCTGGTAGGAGATGGTGGATTAGATACCGAAGATGAGGGAAACGTGTGGCCCAATGCTGACATTCATCCTGGAGCCCCTGGAGTATCCCTCCACCACTGCCTCTTCCCTCATACAGCTCTTTGTCAATCTCCTCAAACATTTGCTGCACCTGCCGTGACGCTGCTTTGTCAAACTCCTATGGGACAGAAACAGGAACACAGAATAATCATGAGTTATTCTTCATGATTGAAAGCTTCCACCTTCTACCTACTGGCAATACATCACCATTCAGTCTGTTTTTTTTTTTTTAATCTAACAGCAAGCATCAATGTGCATGATAATTAGCTCCTATAGTCTCTTGAGGTGCATTCAAGTGTTTGTGGTCAAGTTGTTCATGTGATAACAAAAAAAAAAAAAGAACGAGACAGAGAAAGACGTTTGCTTAAGAGAAAGTCAGGTTGCATAACTGAGTTTTTCTTTCTCAGAAGCAACTTGAGGACAATGAACTAAATAAATCATTGAGTCCTAGAAAAGATTTGTAGGAACAGCAGCGTCTAGAAAGCACAACATGATCAACCAAAAGCCAGCAGAATCAGGCTTTGCATGCACAAACAAGTTATCCGACATACTATACAAATACTGGTTCTGTGTTCTTCTAAATGTTTCCACAACTTTGTGAAGAGGTGACAAAATGTTAGCGAGTAAATCAAAATATGACATAGGATTGTGGCAGTGTGTTTGTAGAGTTTTTTCATCTTTGTAATAAAACAACAGAATTTTTTTTTTTAAATGCCAGAGGAAAAAAACATGTCCAGTGTGAATGTGCACAGTGTGTACTTCTGTTGTTTTACAGACAGAGCAAGGCTGGCATCAACAGTTCACATTCAAATGATTTTCTCACGAGCAGACTTACATCGTAGCCCCAGGAGAAAACCGAACTCCTCTCAGTGGAGATGCCAGTACCTGTGGAGCTGTGAATACCTAACCAGGAATGATTGGAGTCTACTGAGATGACGGTGGGACATTGAGAGTGGCCTGAGGCAGCAGATGTCTCTGAGCTAAGTACAAAGACAAAACAGTTATGTAGCTTGGCTGTAAAAACAATCAGAAGAACTACATCCCCTCTATGAAAGGTGTCTTTTGTGTTTCCAGCACTCATTCTTCCTTCTCAATACACAATTTCTCTTTTCATCCGTTTGTCTTGTACCAGGAGAAATTGAAGAACCTGCAACTTGTGTCATCCAAAAAGTAAACCGAACCTTTTATGCTGCTGAAGGAATCGAACTGGTGGCAGTTGCTGATATTATCAAGGTGGAAAGTGAAGGGCAAATGTCAAGGCAATTGAATATTCTAACAGGCTGTCTAATTTTTTATTCTTTTAACTGCGCATCTGAAGAAGGCAATGTGATATGAATTAGTCCACTGCTTCTGGGTGTCACATAGCAAGAGCCCTGAGAATCAGTTATCTGCTTAAGACAGTGTAACATTACAAAACACACAGGCATGAGAATGTGTGTATGTGTGGACTAGTTGCAGGTTGTTTCATTCCAGCCTTACTCTGGAATTGGTCAGGTTTGTCTCCTTACATAACAGCCAAGAAGCAAGTCTCGACTACTCCGCAGTCATTTTGTAACATGCTCGGGGCACTTATTTAAAGCATTATCTAATTTAACTTTAACATCAATGGATGGTCACCTGATAAAAAAGGCTTGAAAAGTTTACCAACTTTATCCTAAAATAAGTTTTTAAATAGCTTTACGTCCCTGCAAATTAAACTTGTACCACTATCTTGTTCTTACATAGATTTAAATTCTCTCTGTCTCTGTTCCTCTCTATCTCTCCAGGCCTGTGAATGACCAGGACTCAGTTACCTGTTGTGTGCGGAAGTAGCTTCCTGCAGGTCATGGAGGTAGTGCTGAGGGGTTTGGTTATCATCTGCTTCTTCTGGGAGAGGATGGTGGTCAAGGCTGCTTCGAGACAACCCACGACTGCAAAAAAGACAGATTTAGAACATTAATTTAAAAAGTAATCAACAAAGTGAGTGTGTAATTGCATTTTGGGATGGCTAGGGAAGATATTAATAAGATGTCAAGTGCTTTCATGAAGTCTGAGTCTGAACACTGTGTTGAAACAGAATTTAAAAAAAGGCATGCGTGTAACTCAGGTGTGCAAAACTCTTATTAAAATGTTTTTTGTAATGAGCAACTGTCAGAGAAACACAGCATTGATAAAAGGGATTGATAAACTCAGAGCATCAGATTGTGATGGATCTACTGGAATCAGATGTAGATTTCCATCTCGATTACAGTCACCGATGACCTTATGTTTCAGATCATCAATCAAATTTTAATATTAGACAAAGATAACCTGAGTAAATACAAAATGCAGTTTTTAAATGAATTAAATTTTAATTTAATTTAATTTATTAAGGGAAAAAAGTTATCCAAACCTACCTGCCCTGTGTGAAAAAGTAATTGCCCCCTAAACCTAATAACTGGTTGTGCCACCCTTGGCAGCAAGAACTGCAGTCAAGCGTTTGTGATAACTGACAATGAGGCTTCCACATCGCTGTGGAAGATTTTTGGCCCACTCTTCTTTGCTGAATTATTTTAATTCAGCCACAATGAAGGGTGTTCGATCATGGATGGTCTGTTTAAGGTAATGCTAAAGCATCACAATTGGATTTAAGTCCAGACTTTGACTAGGTCCACTCCAAAACCCCTTATTTTGTTTCTTTTTTTGAGCCATTCAGAGGTGGATTTGCTGGTGTGTTTCAGATCATTGTCCTGCTGCACCCGAGTGCTCAGGGCATGAACTGATGGCCGGACATTCTCCTTCAGGATTTTCTGGTACAGAGCAGAATTTATGGTTCCATCAATTATGGCAAGTCATCCAAGTCCTGAAGCAGCAAAGCAGCCCCAGACCATCACACTACCACCACCATGTTTGACTGTTGCTATGATGTCCTTTTTATGAAATGCTGTGTTAGTTTGATACCAGATGTAACAGGACTCAAACCTTCCAAAAAGTTTAACTTTTGTCTCATCAGTCCACAGAATATTTTCCCAAAGGTCTTGGGGATCATCAAGATGTTTTTTAGCAAATGTGAGACGAGCCTTTGTGTTCTTTTTGGTCAGCAGTGGTTTTCTCCTTGGAACTCTCCCATGGATGCCATTTTTGCCCAGTCTCTTTCTTATTGTTGAATCATGAACTCTGACCTTAACTGAGACGAGTGAGGCCTGCAGTTCTTTAGATGCTGTTCTGGGTTTTCTAGTGACCACCTGAATGAGTCGTTGCTGCACTCTTGGGAGTAATTTTGGTATGGAAGGTTCACCACTGTTCCAAGTTTTTGTGGATAATGGCTTTCTCCATGATTTCCTGGAGTCCCAAAGCCTTAGAAATGGTTTCGTAACCCTTTCCAGACTGAAAGATGCCAGTGACTTTATTTCTCATCTTTTCTTGAGTTTCTTTAGACTGTTGCTTTTTGAGATCTTTCACCCTACTTCACTTTGTGAGACGGGTTCTATGTAAGTGACTTCTTTTTCACACAGGGCAGCTTTTTACCCTTAATAAATGAAATCATCATTTTAAAACTGCATTTTGTATTTACTCAGGTTATCTTGTCTAACATTGAACTTTGTTTGATGATCTGAAACATGTAAGTGTGACAAATATGCAAAAAAAAAAAAAAAAAAAAAAAAAAAAAAAAAGGGGGAAAAAAAAATTTTAAAAAAGAAAATTTTTTTTATTTTTTTTTTTAAAAAAAAA
>VUQS01076161.1:17378-36147 GCA_015108495.1 Heterochromis multidens
GGTTTATTCTTGCCATATACAATCTGTGTAAACATTTATGGGAGATGGAAAGGCAAACCATAGCTTTCCTGATGATAAACTATACCACGGCTGTCTAAGAAATACTAGCCGATACACAAACTAAAGAAAAAAAAAAAAGAAAAAAAAAAAAAAAAAAAAAAAGAAATCAGAAGGGGGCAAATGATATTTTAACTGCACTGTAACATGACGAGATGTCATGAAGAGAACAGACACCACTGAAACTGCTAGAGATATTCACTTGATATGAAGATATGATGATCATGTTCCATAGCTACGGGCTGTTTTTTAAACATTATATTATAATTGCGCTTGATGTTCTGTATCTAAATGCCCATATTGGTGGTGTTGTTTCTCTTATTCTATTAAATGAATGTGTAAATTTATTTCTTATGGCTTGGCAACTTACTCTGGAGATGAAAGTAATTTTTTTAAATAATATTGTGGCTGGTAGGAAATAAAAAATGTATCGATCAGATAAACCGTATTGATGGCCATGATCACACTCCATCTGTCTGAACTAGCCCACAGACCAAATCGATCAACACAAATAATAATGTTCACTCTTTCTTTCGATGGTGGTGGGCGAGCAGCCTAATCATCACATTTCCCTCCATTAAAGAATAGCAGCATTTAATCTCTATCTCAAAAAAAGCCACCAGTGAATTTATGTCAGCTACTCACATCTCGAGTTTGTGCGATACAGGTCTCCGGTTGTAACGTGAAATCATTCTCCTTTGCCTCCGTCTTATATGCTCAAGCCCTGTTCTCTCATTCTCGCCTCCGCTTCCAGGACTCTCAGATGGAGCTCTGACATTTCCTCTAACATTAGTCCGCAGATACTCCGGATACAGACGCTGTTTCTAACTGCTGCAGCTAAGCTACGTCCAAAAATAAGCTAGCTACTGTTACATGGGCCAGATTGTTAAAAAAAAAAAGAAGAAAAAAAAAAAAAAGGCACAAATAACATTGTATAGTTTCCACATTCCCACATAAAATTAATCTTGCTACACTAAATAAACATATGTAGCCCAGACGTTCATTATTAATTACGTTTCTCTCTCTATATATATATATATATATTTATTTATTTTTTTTAATGAGTGTATAACGCTATTGGAGCTAGCTCACAGGATATTCTTTGCTAATGCTAGCATCACCACCAACAACGAAAATAACGCGGCTGTCATGGATACGCAGCTTCGTAGCCCCGAGTGCTCACGGGAAATGTATTTCAGACAACATAAAGTCTCTACAACACCAACAAGCTTGAATACTTCAACTCCCAGCATTCGTTGCAATAGCACGGTTGCTTTTATAAAATGTATCCGCTTGTCTGGTAACTTTAACTAAACTCGAAGTGTTTATTTATCAGATTTAGTGGGAAATGAAACGTATTATTTAACGGGCATTTATCACGATGTAAAATATTTGTTGAATCGGTAAAACAGACATAAACACACAGGGTAGGAACTCTGTTTGTTATATGTTTGGCGACGACGACTAGAGTTCATCGTAGGACCTAAACAGTTACAGATGGCGTGAGAGAAACGCACTTAGCAATAAGCGTAATATGAGACACTTTTAAAAGCAAGACAAGGTAAGGTCGAGTGACACTTTCGAGAGATTGTCGTGACTATCAGCAGCAATACATTGAGTTCATCTGTTGTCTAGAAGACTAGGATTTCCCCTCTTTTTATCAGATCTTTAAAAACTGCTACAATGGAGGTCCTGCAGATTCAGGAGGACATGGTCCAGTACAAGCTCTTCTTGATCCAGCCAGGCAGCTCTTCTTCACAGCAGACTGAGGAGCGTCTCAGACATCTAGTAGAGGAGATTTTGGCAAAGGTTGCCCCTCTTCTGATACAGTACATCTGGCAGCAGCAGCCATTCAACCTCAAGTATCACCCTGAGAAAGGTAAAGCTTGTCACCACCACAGAAAGGAAGTAGTTTAGATGTGACGTGGTTAACAGTTAGTAGACACGCTAAAGGCTGGTGTGTATGCATCTTATTCACAGGAGGTGTTCCTGCTCACATTGGAGGGAGCACTCAGTTTGGAGACAATGTTGAGGACGAGTGGTTTATCGTTTATCTCCTGCATCAAATCACAGAGGGTTTCCCTGAGCTCGCAGCCAGGTAAGAGCAATCCTGGTCATATATTCATATGAACTCTGAGCAGAGTCTGCACAAAATAATAAAACAAACACATGGACAAATAAATAAACATACCCTATTAAAATGCTTACCAGTCAAGTGTGTCTCTGCTTCCAAAATGTATTGTTTACATGTGCAGAGTTGAGGACAATGATGGAGAGTTTCTTCTGATTGAAGCAGCAGACTACGTTCCCAAGTGGCTGAATCCAGACACAAGTGATAACAGGGTGAGTTTTCCAAATGAGATGGTGGCGGTGACAGTACTGGAGGCACTGTATGTGTCAGCCCAAACAATTCACTGCTTCCCACAGCATACTACGCAGTTATAAACTGATACTGATGGAAGGTGGGATACCCAGGCAGCCTTGGGTTTTATTTCAGACCTCCCTACTGGCATGTTGAAATATAATTCACTGTGAGAATATGTTTTATGTTCATTAAAAAGGCTTAGTCCATAAAAAATGACTGGCCTACCTGCCATTAAGGACATCTTCCTCCAGCGGTGCCTACGTAAGGCCCACAGCATTATCAAGGATCACAGCCATCCAGCACACCAGCTAATCTGCTTGTTACCGTCAGGCAGACAATGCAGAAGTATGGCTGCATGGATTACTACGTTAAAGAACAGTTTTTATTATCAAGCCATTAGACTTCCCAACTGCAACACTTGACCAACCACATTGTACTGTTTCTGGTCTCATTGTCATCTTCCAGTTTGGGCAGTATTGTTTCAGACATGCACTGTCACTTTACTGCAATACAGTGTGCAATACTGTTATTTAACCTCACTGGTACTGCTGCTTACACTTGTCACTTTTTCTCACGTGCAATAATGCTGCATACTGCACACCCCCACCCCATGTACACATGTAATTTTAAGAATGTGTATCTATTTATGACTTCTTTATTTTATTTCTGCCTCTAGTATTTTTTTTAAACTTGCATTGATTTGATCTTTGTTTTTAGTTTGTTTTCTTTTTATCTTGCTAAAATTTGAGATGCTGTATGACTTGTGGTTTTTTTTCCTCGTCAAACACATTTCATTGTAATGTTGACCCTGTGTTAACTTACATATGACAAATAAAACTGAACTGAATTGAATTTAAGCTTGGCTACAACAAAATGGTCATCCAATTTGATGAAAAATACACGATTGGATGCAATTACTAATGATCATACTTCATTTTGTTTGCTTTCAATTGGATTTTGCCTAATTGAAATTAATACTTTAGTGGAATAAATTAGTGGCTGCTAAAATGAACAAGCTTGGGAGAAAACATGCAAAAACTACTTGCACAGCCTTTTTCATTTTCTTTCACTTTCACTTGACACTGCATATATTTTGCTATAAGTGTAGGCCTTCATTGCTCCACTCCTTCTTTTTCAGGTCTTCCTATACAGGGGAGAGTTGCATATCCTTCCCTGCCCCTCTAAATCCACTTCAGTGGGCTTTTCAAAAGATGTGATACCCAGTGTGGCACAAGCTCTGGAACTGCTTTACACTCACCCAGAAGTCTGTCGGGCAAGCCCTAAGATTTGTTCAGCACTGAAGAAGAGACTAGGGGGGTAAGAGGGATTCCGCATATAATCAATATTCAATGTTCAAAAGCAACATCATGATAAATGCCACTGCCAAAGCTTCAGTGCATTTCAGCTGTCCAGACAAGTGGAACACTGGCTACATGAGTCGCTTGTGGTGATATTGGCTCTGTAAAATGTGAGGGTACAAGGTGCTGAATCAGTGTTTCTTTTTAAAGAAACATGAGGAATACATATTCTTTTCCTTTCCTCGCAGGTATCCGGGGAAGATTAAATCTGGCCTCCACCGTGCCCACTGCTTCATACCTGCAGGTATTGCCACTGTGTTGGCACAGCGACCAGACCTCATCGCGCCTGCAGTTTCAGCGTTCTACCTGCGGGATCCAGTAGATCTGCAGGCGTGTCGAACCTTCAAGACATTTCCTCCTGATACCAGAGTCCTCACCTTGGTAAACACGTGCACATATTTATGATTGTAATGGTTAAAGGAAAGAGCTATGGTTGAGGTTTTTTTTTTTTTTTTAAAGGTAATATCCTTGTTAAAAAATATAACTTCTGTGTTGTTTTATAAATGTGTTTATTTTATGTATAGGAGTGTATTTATTTATTTTTGTCTGTTTCCGCTAACCTTGAATAAATATTTCCAGGTGACTTTCACCCGTTGCCTCTATGCCCAGCTGCAGCAGCAACAGTTCACCCCAGACCGGAGGAGCGGTTTCACCTTACCTCCTCGTTCTCATGCTCAGTACAAGTCTCATGAGCTTGGCATGAAATTGGTGATTCATTATCTGTCTTTGTTCTTTATTCTTTATATTTTTATTGCAGATAACAGGGTTGTTTTTATTATTTAAAAGTCACAATCTTGTTCTTGTGCTGCACTCCCAGGCCCACGGCTTTGAGATCTTGTGCTCTAGGTGCAGACTGCCTTCATCAGAGCCCAATGCCCCAGTCAGTTGTAACCCACAGTGGAAAGGCTTTATGGAGAGTTTGAAAAGGAATGGCTACTTCTGTGTATGTCACACTTTCTTAATGCATGCACATGGTTAAAGTTGCAATATATTCAGCGTTTATCTGTGGGAGCACATTTTAAAAAAGTGATTTGTATTGTTGTCAAATGAAGGGAGAACTGGAAGGTTCCGCCCGTTACAGAGAACTTATAAGATCAGCAGAAAACTTCTTCAAACAGTCAGTTGCCTCAAAATCAAGGTAAAGACTTTGACTGTGCATACACAGTGTGAATACACATGCCAATGTCATATAAGATATCTGTCTGAATTAATCTTTTGTGGGTGTCTCAGTGCTTTGTCCCCAGGTGAGGAGGTTCTCCAGCTGCTTCACAGCTGCAAACCATTCAACTTGGAGGAGATGCAGAAAAATGAGTCACAGCTCCCCCAAGAGGACAGTGAGTGAAAAACCTGACTAGAAACTGGCCAAAATCTTTTGGAAATAAAATAATTGTGTTTCTTAAGCATGAAAAAGAGTGAAAGACATAAGACATTTGTAAAATTTGCAGAGTAATCCATGAAGGCACAATGTTGAATTTGTGTCAGGTAGTTATCATTTGATCAAATAGTAAACATTTGTGGTTGAATGAAGTATCAAAATGTCTAAATGTAAAACATATAAATCAATCACTGTAGCATAATGTATGATAGTTTGTTTTTTTTTTTCATACACATTGTAAAAAAGTGAGGCTTGACCTTTCAAAGAAAGACTAGGATCCTTACATTACACCTCAGTTCAGTATAATTTTTCTAGGTAAGGTTGTTTGTTGTTTATTGTATGTTACTCTGTGAACTTTGTAAACTTGATATGACCTTGCTAGAAAGTGAGCAATGCCTTTATCTGTCTCGGCCACCTGAGATGAGATGTGCCAATTTCTTTCAGTCTCTGTCCTTTTGGTTTGATTCCCTCATTCTCTTTCCTTCTCTCTTACAGCCGTTTCCCATAATTAGTTTTTCTCTGTGTCAATCTCCAGGTGATAGCTGGCTGGATATCACAGCTCAGGATTTGGAGCGGCTGTTACAGGAGAGAAGCGGGGCTAGAGCTGATGTTGGCAGCCAAAACTCCAGTTCCACCAAACAGAAACAGCATGCTGGGGATACAGAGGAGAGGGGAAAGGAGACAGAGGACAACATAGAGGAAGAGGAAGCTGGTTACAGCCTGGTAGCTATCAGTCAAGGGATGAAGAACTTCCTCAAGGCCATGTCTTCACATGAAGGCGCAGAACTGCCTTGGTGAGACTAAGTGACTTTGTAATCTGATTGATTTTTGGCAATATTTAGCCAAGATCATAGTAAATGAAATGATTTACTGAAAGGTAATGAATGAAAAAAACACACACCCACACATGCTGGAGTACAGTAATTCTAACCAAGGTATAAATTCTGATTTTAATATGCATGTGGATGTAATATGAGCATTGTTTTCCCTTAATGGTCTCCCTGAACTGCAAATAATTGGTATGTTTATACTCTTGCAAGCCTAACTTATTTAGGCCTACATTGTCATACTAACAGTCTTGAAGTTTCAGCTGTCATATCTTCTTCATTTGTATTCTAGGAGCAGTGCAGCTCAGCCTTTTAGTATTGATTCCGACTCCATGGCCAACTCACTGGACAGACTACTAGGTATGAAGTTTGTCCAACAGTGAAATATGAGGTGTAAACTTGCCACATTTTTTTTTCTTTAATGAATTTGTCTTTTATTTTTCTAGGAGGCAAAGAAGAAGAGCTAGATTCAGATGATCTGGATGATTCTGATGATGATAATGATAATGATGAGGAGGTAGAAGAGAAAGAAGATGGCTTCTGTGGTCATGCAGAAACTTTGGACAGTCTCAAAAGATACATGGACCAAATGGATGAGGAGTTGATGAAGACTAATGTAGGACAAAGCTTCAAGCAAACGGTAAATTACAATTATGATTGCACACTCTTTGCATGCCTTCCTTGCTCAGATATGAAGAATTTAAAAGGTATGCACAGGACATAGTCACCCTGAACCCATGTTTATCTTATTTATCTCATGTTTATCTTATCTGCAGAATTACAACAAGGCAGGCATGACCAGCGGCTCCTCTCATCCTTCTGCCAGAGACAGTCTCCCAAGCGAGGAAGAACTGGAGGAGAAACAGGAGGAGATCCAGCCTTTAGACGTGGACGTCAATTTGGTCACAAACTTGTTGGAGTCCCTCAACTGCCAGGCTGGGCTTGCTGGACCGGCTTCTAACCTGCTGCAGAGCTTGGGCATACACCTACCACCCAACTCCGACCCCGCGTAAAGGGCAGGAAGTAGACTCAAATAATGTATATGTGTAATTTGACCTAATGAAAGGTGAGAAGTAACAGCACAGCAAAGATCAGCATCTACAGTGCCAGCATCCCCATATATACTGTAAAGGTTTATTGTTTAAAAAAAAAAAAAAAACATCAGACACACTGTGCATACAGTAAAAAATGGGCTATTTAATACACTGAAAACATCTTGTAACGTAATTGAAGTTAATACTAAATGTACTTGAGAACAAATTCAGGAAAGGAAGCACAAACAGGTGCACAAGAGGAATTTATTGAAGAGCAGTATATTGAGTACACATTTTCATGTCTGTTTTGCTGTGAATCTTTTTAGTATTAGTTGGAGAAAGTTTGAGAACGCACATGAATTCCTGCGTCCATCACGGGAAGAAGCAAGGCTCCATTAACTCCATGTGTATTTGAAATTACTGTTAACTGAAAGTGAGATTTTGTAGCAAATGACCATTTCCATCAGGTTAACCATAGATTTGTAATACATGCTGCTTTGTGTAATTACTGTGTGCACTGATGGTGTTTTTTGTCAGCTGTAAAATTTGGTTGTTCTACAAAGAATAAATATTTTTTTCTAAATAAAGCTATTTTTCAGTCCTGTATTTTATTACATTTTCAGCATTATTCACATTGTCATTGTGTAATTTTTAAATTAATACATATAAAAATTTTCAGAAAGCTCAGTAATAATTTAGAAACAATTTGGCTTCTAATAACTTCAATAAAAAAAAACAAAAAAAAAAACAGCACCACTAGAGTAAGCATTCAGCTCTTTTCCCCTTCTCATCTGGCCTCTCTGCAGTTAGATTCATTCAAGGGCAGCTTTTATCTGTCTCTGGGTTAAATATTATTTCAGATAAGTATGTGAATTTAAATAGTTAATGTCATAAAATAAGTTAGCAGTCTGTGTCAACACCCTGTCATTGTCATCCCTTTTCATCTGAAAGCGCTATCAGGGACAACTTCCTGGAATGTTAAGAACATCTGCTGTTAGGAACTCTTATCAGAAATGAATGTAATAAAATTTATACAAGTCATTGATTTAACTCACACTTTGTGTGTGTGTATACATAAGAAAAAATGGTGCTTGTTGAAAGGTGCTTAATACTTCAGCGTCAGGTCTGAAAGAAAATTTGTAATGTTTGACCCATGATGTTAAACTGTCTCATTAATAAATACCTAGCTTGTAAACGACTTCTTTCCCACAAATGCCACAGCTTTGCACACAGTGAGCAACCACACTCATGTTGCTCACTCTGCAGAAAGAGGCAAGTATCTAGGGCATACGTATTATCTGTTCATAACTGATATTAAAAGAATAAGATAACAACTTGACTTTTGGACCCACCCAACTGCCAACTGTATATCATTAGTGTGTCATTATATTCTGTATTTTATCTTTTATAACTTTGTAATCTGAGGGAATATTGACTGATAAGAGAAGAAGGAACACAATGAAGCTAGTATCTACAGAAATAACACTTTGGTCAGATTCAATGCATTGGTACAGTGCAGAATGACCTGCTAAATCTTTTAGTCCTTTACAGAAGCTGAAAAAACGGCTGCACTATGTGCCTTGCTGAGTGGAGCAGTGCAGCAGCAAGGGGTGAGACACAAAGAGCCAATATACCAACCAGGAAGCTCAGCACCATTCCCAGCAGGAGAATAGCGAGCAGGTATCCATGGAAGAGCAGGCTGCGCCAGTTGCCCTGACTCAACACATGCCAGGGACTCTCTGGGTGCAGCAACCACAGGAGGCCCAGCACCCAGCTCTGGTTCACCAGCTGGGTGTAGTAGATGTCAAAAACAGAGGCTTGAGAATCTGGAGGGTGGTGGCGCTCAGTCTCAGACACTTTAGCTAGCCAAGTCAGAGACAGACTGTGTAGGATTAAAGTTAGAGGTCCATATATATACTCCAGAGGCACAATACTTAAGAGACCCTTAGATGCTGCAGACAGACAGAGAGAGGAAGCTGATTAGACGTTAATTTGCTCTAAGATGTGAAACCCTCAATTTCACTTTTTATCTGATATCTGAAGGTTTACCTGTGATGATCACAGAGGTCCCACTGACGATGGAAATCAGAGTAGTGATGTGGATTGCTGGTGGGGATGCCAGCTTCAAGGCAAAACTAAAGCCCACAGTCATCAGGGGCAGCAGAGGCATCATGAGGAGAAAGAGGCTGGAAGATGAGCTGCTGGCTTTGGCCCACATGGTCAGCACAGCTTGAATGCTGCTACAGATAGCAGGAGGCAGCACCCTTTCACCCAGGGACCTGGAATAACTTCTCAGAGGCACCAGATTCAGGACATGCAGGAGATTTAAGAATAAGAGAGACACCAGAACCTGAAAAGAAAAGACAGTTTAAAAAATATTTTTTAGTATTTCTGTGAGTCACTCATTTTTAATTATAAACAAACCATTACAGTTACTTAAACTCATGTGGCTAAGGCATATTAATACAAATTTAAGAATGTGTGAAGGGTAGTAATATTTAAAGTTTAAACTGAGATTTCGCAGGAAGTCAACACAACTCCTAAAACCTGTATTCCTGACTTACATGTAGATAATGCAAACCACAAAGTGACATGATTAGCTCTTCCATTGTGTTTTTGAATAGTTGTTCTCGAATTTTTATTGCAGCCCTTAGTTCTAGTTTTGCTGAATGTTTTCATTTCATGTGACAGTGAGTTTATTCTTGGTCCCTCTTTAAGTTTACTTCCTGTTTTATTTTGAAGCGTAGTTCCTCCTGTGGCTTTCATTGTTTTTACTTCACCCACTTTGTTCTCTTTTCCATCCTTGTTAACATCTGAGTTCAGCTCCTTTTTTGTTTACCCTTCTCTCCCTGGTTTGTGCACTTCTATTCTCCCTCAGTCTTCATCAGGTCGTTGTTGTCTCTACTCCCCTTCATTCCCGAGTCTTCCCAGGGACCTATACTACAAAGCTCATTCAACATATCCAGGGTATCTTTCCATCATCTGGGTTCACTTCCCCTAACACTGGTGATCAGGATAAGCAGTCACACGAAGTTGGTTATCAACTCGCTAAGTTAACCCAGGGTTTCCCTGCACGTTCACATGAAAGAGGTGGTGTTGGCAGCATCTGACCAATCTAAAAAGGGGTGTTTCATGGATCATATGACTTTTCTTCAACAGAAAATGATCCCTGTGAGTTCCATCTACTCCAAAGACATTATCAAATGGTGATTAAAAACCATAAAGAACATAAAAAATATACCAGTAAAATGCAACACTGTTGTAAAAAGGACATGCGATTAATGCTGCTGCAAATATATTAAAGACATATTAGAGCTCTGAAACTTTAAACTGGATCCATTTAAACATTAAAGCTTACTGTCCCACAGCCTAATAAAGGAGACGTGGAAATCACTTTAGTTTGTCGCAGATCAAAGTAAAATTAATTTGATTGATTGAACAGGTATTCTGGGTGTGTGCTCTGTGTTCTAGTAGCTGCAGTTCCAGCTGTGTAAAAGAGACTTAGCAACAGATTAGAATCAAGTAGAACAACATTTATACAGTTTCTAAATCACCAATTGAATACGCAGGCATTGCCGTGACAATGCAACGCATAATTTACGCTTCATTCAGTGGTTTTAGTAAATTACGGCTTAACAAATTGCACATATAAAACACATTATTATTATTAACATATTAAACCGGAACTCGGAAAATAAACTGTTTCCAACAGTTTTAGTTTTTTTTTCTTCTCTCAACTGCAGACTCTGTGGTGTTTAAGGGTTT
Source organism: Heterochromis multidens (assembly GCA_015108495.1). NCBI lineage: Eukaryota > Metazoa > Chordata > Actinopteri > Cichliformes > Cichlidae > Heterochromis > Heterochromis multidens. The sequence continues at coordinate 28,160 of VUQS01076161.1, forward strand.
GAGAGTAAAGATTAAATATAAAAACAGATTTCAAACAAATACCCTGCCTCTCGCTCTATGGCAGCTGGGATAGGCTCCAGCCCCCCCGCGACCCTGAATTGGATAAGCGGAAGAGAATGGATGGATGGATGGATGGATTCCAAACAAATTTGTATGTAGACTTAGTCTACATACAAATCTCCTATGAGGTCACCAAGTACAGTGCAGGTGTCCTGTTTTACGAATGCTTATAGAACAATAAAACTGTTATAAAATTGTTTGCTGCCAAAAGAAAAAAAAATCAAGGACTCAAACTGCGTCAAAGAATCTATATTTATTATGGATACTCATCGGGGAAAAACAAAGACATTAGAAAAAACTTTAGACCCTCCTACTCTCCCTGCAGAGGTCCAAGGGATCTTCCAGGAATGATGACACTATTTTCTGGAGAATTGACTGTTCAGTGGGCGGTGATTTCACACCTGTTGATATCTAATCTGGAACATAACCCACTCTGGAGCAGGTTAGGTCTACTCATAAGTTACCATGGTGATTTACCCCGGTAAGAAGTAAACCACCTTTGTATTAGAGAAAACCCAACATTAACCCTGAAGTTACGTGAATAAGCCAAAATCCTGCTTCGTAGTATAGGGCCCTGGTGTTTCCCTCCAGCTGGATTGTTGCTGTTTTTACAGCTTGGACTAACCTGCCTCTTCATCTGTGATTTTCCTGTCATGTCTGCATTTTGTGTCATGATTTCGAACTAGTCCTGACAAAAGGGAGCAGAGTTCACATCTACTTAAAAAACAAAAATTAAAAAAAAAACTTTTCAAGTGAAAGGCCAAATAAAATATATACATACAAATTATTATAATTATCACTGTACATCATGTATCACAGAGCAGCTTCTGTTTTTGACAGTATATTTAATAATTTCAAAGTTGCCACTTTAGATTCTGTAAAATCAGGATTGATTGTTATTATGGACTGTTTCAAGTAGGTTAGCAACTAAATGAGTTAACTGTAGAGATGATAATATGATTACACTATGAACTAATAGTGAAATGAATGTTTATTTCATTTCATACTCAAGTAACTGTAGTTTATTGGGTTGTTAATAAATTAAAATGTGCTGTTCTGCATCTCATTAAATATACCTGTTCAATTGGTGGTAATTCAAATATTTCATCAGCCAATCACATGATGCAACCCAAGGCAGCATTTAGGCATGTGGACATGGTCAAGACGATCTGCTGAAGGTCAAATTGAGCATCAGAATGGAGAAGAAAGGAGATTTAAGTGACTTTGAATGTGGCACAGTTGTTGGTGCCAGATGTGCTGATCTCAGTATTTCAGACACTACTGATCTACTGGGATTTTCCCACACAACCATCTATAGTCTTTACAGAGAATGGTCTGAAAAAGAGAAAATATCCAGTGAGCAGCAGTTCTCTGGGTGAAAAAATATTTTCTTGGGTCCCTTAGTACCAGCTAAGCATCATTTAAATGCCACAGCCTACCTGAGTATTGCTGCTGACCATGCCCATCCCCTTATGACCACAGTGTACCACTCTTCTGATGGCTTCTTCAAGCAGGATACCACATCATGTCACAAAGCTCAAATCATCTCAAACTGGTTTCTTGAACATGAAAATGAGTTCACTGTACTCAAATGGCCTCCACAGTCACCAGATCTCAATCCAATAGAGCATCTTTGGGATGTGATGGAACAGGATGGACGTGTAACTGACAAATACGATGCAAATATGTGATGCTATCATGTCAATATGGAACAAATCTCAGATGAATGTTTCCAACACCTTGTTGAATCTATACTATGAACAATTAAGGTTGTCTTGAAGGCAAAAAGGGGGTCCAACATGGTACTAGCAAGGTGTACCTAATGAAGTGGCCAGTGAGTACATACTGTTGAGTTCCACTAACACCCTGATTTATGCATGGTTGATTTTAACAAATATGCAGCCACATACCTACTCATTTTCCTATTCTTCTGAAGCACCTCACAAGCAAAATACATATAAAGTACTAAAATCTGGGTTGTATGGGTAAGACGTGGAATAAACCCACCCACCCCTCTAACTCACTATCATTATAAGCAACATGCCAAAGTTGTTAAATGCAACATTAGCTTGTGGATTATAGTATCATTTAGTCACTACAGCACCTCCCTGTATATCAGCAGTTGAGCTCAAAGCTGGACACCCAAATGTTCATCCTCATTCCACCTTTGAACAGGGTTACATGTGCAACTGAGTCCTTTGGTTAAACATCTATCCTGCACACGTGTTTGTCAGCAATAAAGTCCTTCTGTCACTCCCCACTACCTCTACTTTCACCTTTAAACCAGCACACACAGCAATTACTGATAGAATTTCAATGACCAGCAGCTGGTGGTACTAATGATTAACAGCAATCCAATGATTAAGCTTACATTTTGACAGACCATTCTTTGTCTACAGTGTTAAACAAAAAAATTTTCTTTCCTCATACTGTCTCTGTTATTACTTCCTACTTTTTTTTGCAGTATGTAACTTCATTATCAGAATATTTGCCTTGATGTTGGCAAAGCCACTGTAAATGCACTTTTAATTGCAGCAAAAGCAAATACCCTGCGGTCAAGACACATTGCTTTGTGTAAACTAAAGAGCACTTGAGTGACCTCATGTGACCTTTTTAGCTCACTTTCTACCATAATTTGTAAAACAATATTTTTGATTTATCCTCTCTAATCAAAGTGTGGATTTTTCCAAAAGAAAAAATTCAAAAGTTGCAGGCACCAACCTGGGCAAAGCTGAAGGCCACAGCATACGGGTAGTGGTACTGAGGGATAAAAATGGCAGCCACAAAGTTTCTGAGTTTGTCGGCCAGACCATATACCACCACAACCAGCAGGCTGAGGCTGGCAACCAGGGGCTTCAGTGCATGATGCGATGAAAGACACCTTACAGCTGAGGCACATCTCGTCTTCCATCTTCCTGAACTGTGCACAAGAAGTTACAGACATGAACCATACACTGATATATAATTTAAGTAATTAAATATTTTAAAACTTTTCATTGGAGGAAATATGACTTGATTATGATTTGATTATAATGCAAGTTTGCATTTTAAATACAACTCCTGTCTCATTTAATTGGTTCCCAAAATATAAGACTATAATCCAAAATACATGCTTTCATTTTATTTTATTTTATTGCAGAATTTCCCGCCTGAAGTCCAGGTGTGGAGTCAGTGTAGTGAGAAGAAACAATTGAAAGGAAAGCCAGATTTGATTATTTCCTGTCTTAACATCCCAGCTATGCTATTTACTGATAATCTCTCAAACAATGTACTAAAATGTCTTGTAGTCAGGACTTAATTTGCTACATGCACTGTCTGACTGTTTTCTTGTTCTTATTTTTCATGTTTCATGTGTCATAGTGTTGAAACTCGGTGAGACATGTCTACTACTGAAGTTTCTTATTATTTTCAACTGATGCTGACACTGTTTTAGGCTAGAATATCCTTTTTTAATTAAACTTAGTTAATTACGAGTCCGTAAATATACACTATAATATTAAATCTATTTTAGAGTTAGTTAAATGCTAAAATAAAGAACAGAATAAATTTTTATTAAAATGTAATAAGACCTCAGAGGACTAATAGGCCCAGTGTATCCTATCTTCCTATTATCGTTAAATTTAACAGCCTAACATAGCAAAACTAAAACCCGGTCATGAAAGGTGCTGCTTTAAAAAAAAGATATATAGACAAACTATAGCAAAACACGTTTAAAATAAAAAAGCATAAAAATGTGAGAAACGACCTTTACTCACCATTTGGTTGTCTTCATAAAGTCATATTTCATCTCCAACCTCCAAACCATCCATTCCGTCTGTGTGGCTGTCACTTCCATTCATTCCTACAACAGCCAGTAATACTGCGATTATATTAATATTATTAATTCATCCTCGTAACACACACTTGTCCTGTCCGCCTCCCATTGCACTGAATGTGCTTCTGTGCGCTGTGGACATTCACCTCGTTTGTTTTCTAACTGTGCCCAGGTGGACTTTGGCCTCGCCTGTTTGTCTTCCCATAGACTAATTACAGAAGAATAAAGGTTGGTCAGCACTTAAAAGTTGATGTAATCGAAAAAGAGAAAATATCTGCGGACTCATGTCTCTTTCGGCATTTTATTACACATTACGCGTAATATGGAAACCTCGTTATGCCTAATGAGGAAATTTATGAATTTTATTTTGTTATCTATATTTTTAAATAAATATAGAACTGTAACTTCATCTTTGTGCAATTTGCTTAAGAGGAAGTATTACCCTTTGCTTCCCCTGCTTTGGCACCTGTTTGTGACATTCCTCCCCGGCTTTATGGTCCCAAACGACTTCATGGTCGCATGAGAGAGGGTCAGTTTAAGTAAACAGACTCATCAGGCTGAGAGGACCCTGCTTCTCAAACACATAACAGCAGCGAGGGGAGCTGTGAGCTGCAGAGGCTTTCGGCTGATCGTGAGTGTAGACCTGTGCACAGTGCACACTGTATATATTGCATATACTGTATATATGCGCACATACCTTATGACTTATGTGTGTGGAAACTGTGCACACATTCTTCACTGATTTTTATTTTAAGTCAGTAAATCAGTTCGTTGGTGCTAAATTACTCAAGAGTACACCAGGGGGCAGTCAAAAACATCACCTTTTCTCAGTGCGCTGTTTGTTCCATTAAAGTAATATAAGAGCTGGGGTAAGTCGTTACTTTTGAGATTAGTACTTGCCATTCAAAACAAAAGGTCACTTGTTATAATTTAATTGGTAAATATGACAGGAGTATATACAATATTACCTTCTTCTTATTCTTCTTCTTTTGGCTCCCTTTAGGGGTCGCCACAGCAGATCATCTGCCTCCATCTCACCCTGTCCCTAGCATTCTCCTCTGTCACACCAACCCTCTGCATGTCCTCCTTCACTGCATCCATGAACCTTTTCTGTGGTCTTCCTCTCTTCCTCCTGCCTGACAGCTCCATATTCAGCATCCTTTGGGCAATATATCCACTATCCCTCCTCTGCACATGTCCAAACCATCTCAACCTTGCCTCTCTAACTTTGTCTCCAAAGTGCTCAACCTGAGCTGTCCCTCTAATGTGCTCATTTCTAATCTTATCCTTCCTGGTCACTCCCAGTGAACATCTTCAACTTTGGCACCTTCAGTTCTGCCTCCTGTCTTTTTGTCAGAGCCACCATTTCCAAACCATACATTATAGCAGGTCTCACTATCATGTTGTAAACCTTCCCTTTCACTCTTGCTGCTATCCTTCTGTCACACACACACACCTGATGCTTGCCTCCACCCACTCCACCCTGCCTGCACTCTCTTCTTCACCTCTCTTGTGCACTGTCCGTTGCTTTGGATGGTTGACCCCAGGTATTTAAACTTTTCTACCTTCACTACCTCTTCTCCTTGCAGCTTCACTGTTACACCTGTTTTCTTCTCATTAATACACATGTATGAAAGTCTGCTGACTTTCTTTCCTCTTCTCTTTCCTCCACCTCTCCAGGCTCTCTTCCATCTTCTCCCTACTCTCACTATAGATCACAATATCATCTGTGAAGACCATAGTCCATGGAGACTCCTGCCAGACCTCATCTGTCAACCTGTCCATCAACTAAGGGGGCTCAGAGTCGATTCCTGATGTGATTGCACCCCCACCTTGAATCCATCCATCATGCATCCATCACTCCTCATACATGTCCTGCATCACCCTTACATACTTCTCTGCCATTCCTGACTTCCTCATGCAGTACCACAGTTCCTCTATTGTCACCCTATCAGCTGCTTTTTCTAGATCTACAAAGACACAGTGCACCTCCTTCTGACCTTCTCTGTACTCCTCCATCAACTGTCTCAAAGAAAACATCACATCTGTAGTGCTCTTTCTTGGCATGAAGCTATACTGTTGCTCACTGATCATCACCTCTCTTCTTAACCTAGCTTCAACAACTCTTTCCCATAGCTTCATGGTGTGGCTCATCAGCTATATCCCTCTGTAATTGCTACAGCTCTGCACATCACCTTTGTTCTTGAAAATTGGTACCAGTACATTTCTTCTATATCCCTGACATCCTCTCACTCACCAAGACTGTGTTAAACAAGCTGGTTAAAAAGGCGACCACCCTTTCTCCTAGACATCTCCATACCTCCCCAGGTATGTCATCTGAACTGCCTTTCCACTCTTCATCCTCTTCATAGCTGCCCTCACCTCCTCCTTACTAATCCTCTGATATACAATATTACCATATGGAAATAAAAATGCTGCAACACAATTTATAATGTGATAAATATGGTCTCTCTCTCTCTCTCTATTGCAATAAAAAAATGGCACATGTGCATTTTCTTTTTTAGTTGTTTTTTTTTACTGTCCTTGTTTTGTTTGAGTTTATGTTCTAACTGTAACTCTTATAATAACCTACTCTTTCACATATACAATCTAATCAGGGATCTGTACTAACAGTAATGGTAACTTTATTATTATTATGTTAAATATGGGCTACAATGTACTGCATGTGGAAATAAAGAACACACAATGGAAAACTTGAACAGAAATAATAAACACAAAGAGATCTTGATGTTTGACATACTTAAAGCAACACAGGTTTGTATTAGGTTATCTGTGGCATGCAAAAAAAACAGGCAATAAAACGCTGCAGAGCAGCTGCATTGGGTTTAATTACATTTGTTTAGTTGACATACAACCATAAAGACGGAAGCTTCAAAGGCTAGTGATAAAATGCAAAACTGGATATACAAACAAGACACTGACTAGGTCCAACAAAACACAATTTTGGGGTGTCATGACAGTAAACACTGAGGGGGAAGTGGGAGTATTTTCAAAAGAGGACAAGGGGTGAGGGGTGGAGAGGCTGTTACTGAAGTGAAAGTGAAGAAAAAGTGATGTGAATAGCCAGGAGAGTTGATGTAATGGCGTAGGGTGACAACAGAGGGTAATATCAAAACATAGAAAAATTCAAAATATATTAGTAGATTACTGTACATGCTGTATATGTGAACACTGGGTGCCATTACAGATTATAGGATACATACGTTGTCAGTGTTATTAAGACATTCTCTGAGTGTACTACTTGTTGAGGATAAATGTTTTTTTGCAGGCTTACAAAACATTTTATTTAAGGATCCTTTAATTTGATTGTTGTTGTCTGTTGTAACAGTATCACTCCCTTTAATCCTATTTAGCATCCTAAAAATGCTTTCACGACAAAGCAATTTAATTTTTAAGTTTTTAAATAGTGGCTCCCACAATATTTTTGCTTGTTATTAACCATTAATGCAGGTACTAAAAGCTGGTTATGTCACAGTAAAGAGCAGCCTAGACTTTAACATATTTTCTCTCTTTCTGTTTTCTAAACATGTCCCTAACTTCTGTGTGATTTTTAAAAGCAGTTTAAAAGTTTGCCTTGACCAAATTATCATGTACAGTGCAATGATTGGGAGTTAATTTGGGTGAAGTAGGACTCCTATCCAGGTCTCTCCTCTGTCACCTGTCACAGCCAGCTACCATGCGGCCCTCTAGAGCACTTAACCATTACTGTGTTTCCAAGACCACCAGCTAAATTAAGGGCAAGGGGGAATCAGGGCTGAGAGAGAATCACAGCTACAACAAATCGTGCATAGTAGGGTTTTTTTTTTTTCAGATCTTTTTACCTCATTACTTCCTGTTGGGCTTTTTGAGAAAAATTTTCTTATCTTTTTGTTTCTTGTGTGTAGCATGTTCTTCTAATGAAGGGCTGGTGGAAACAGCTGATGCATCTGACAAATGACTTAAAAGAAATGGGCGTAGTACTGTCCAGGTAAATGCTGTTGTGTCTTTTTTTCTTTTACTTGTAAAAAGAAAAATGTACATGCATATATATATATATATATATATATATATATATATATATATATATATATATATATATATATATATATAAATT
>VUQS01076162.1:3268-13842 GCA_015108495.1 Heterochromis multidens
TAATGGTTTATCCATAACTTTATTATCCAAAGTAACTAAAGGTGCTATAAAATGTGTATCTATTTCCTGCCTAATGGCCTGCATTTGTTCTTCTTTCTTCTTTGTCGCTATATACGTCTCCAATATATATAGTACCTTAATCAACTCTTCTTCTATTATAGCTTTGATGCTTTTACTGTCAAGTTTTCTGCTAAAGTTTAGCTCGACCTTTGCCTCTTTCTCATAATTTTTTATTGTTGTCTTGAAACTATCTACTAGTCCTCGATGATGTTGAGATCAGGGCTATGTGGGGGCCATACCATCACTTCCAGGACTTCTTGTTCTTTACGCCGAAGATAGTTCTTAATGACTTTGGCTGTATGTTTGGGGTCGTTGTCCTGCATTTTGTGAACTGATAGAAATAACCAATCATTATTTATATTTCTGAAAGCATTCTTTGTTTACAGCATTTTTTCACACCTGCCTAAAACTTTTGCACAGTACTGTATGTCCCATCAAGAAAACATAAGCCAGATGTTGAGTATGATCTCATGTGGGCCCCTATATGGCTAACCCATGTGTGAGCAAGCGTGTGTGCATGTAGATGTGTGCATGTGAATGTGTCTGTGTAAAGGTCTGTAGGTGCGTGTCTAAATATGAATGTGAGCGTACAGACAACTGTGAGAAGAAGGAAAACATCCTCACAGGCCGAGTACAATAATTTCAGTTTTATCTGAATTTAGAAGCAGGAAAGCAGAGGTTATCCAGATCTTTGTCTTTAGGACATTCCTGCAGTTGAACTAATTGGTGTGTGTCATCCAGTTTCATGGATAGATAAAGCTGGGTATCATCTGCATAGCAATGAAAATGTATGCTATGCCTTCAAATGATAGTGCCTAAGGGAAGCATGCATAATGTAAACAGAATTGGCCCTAGCACAGAACTGTGGAACTCCATAATTAACCTTTTTGTGTGAAGACAACTCCCCATTTACATGAACAAATTGGAGTCTATTAGATAGATGTGATTCAAACCACTGAAACGCAGTACCTTTAATACCTACGGCATGCTCTAATCTCTATAATAAAATATTATGGTCAACAGTATTGAACGCTCCACTGAGGTCCAGCACAGAGATGAGTCCACTGTCAGAGGCCATAAGAAGATCATTTGTAATCTTCACTAATGCCATTTCTGTACTGTGATGAGTGAATCCTGACTGAAACTCTTCAAATAAACCATTCCTCTGCAGATGATCAGTTAGCTGTTTTACAACTACTCTTTCAAGAATTTTTGAGACAAAAGGAAGGTTGAAGATTGGCCTATAATTCTATAATTTCTTGTTGGCAAGAACAACAGTAAGACGTTTCTTGTACTTAGTCACCAGCTTTGCACGCATATCAGGACCTTAATGTGCTTCTTCTTTAGCCACTCCTTTGTTGCCTTGGCAGTATGTTTTGGGTTATTGTCATGCTGGAAGACCCATCCACATACCATCTTCAGTATTCTGGCTCTCGTCCAAGATTTTATGGTACATGGCCCGGTCCATTGGCACCTCTATGTGTTGAAGTTGTCCTGTATCCTTAGCAAAACCTAAAAACAGCCAATTTTTCCACCTCCGTGCTTAACTGTGGGGATGGTGGTATTTGGGTCATACTCAGTATTTCTCTTCCTCCAGACACGGCCGGTCAAGTTGATGGTTGAGAGCTCAACTTTGGTTTCATCTGACCACAGCACTTTCTTCCAAGCCTTCTATGAATCATTTAGATGTTCACTGGATTGATGGTCATTTTATATTTCTTCCATTTCTGAATAATCGCATCAACAGTTGTCACTTTCTCACCCTGACGTCCGTTGACAGCTCTTTGGTCTTGCCTATGGTGGTGGAGAGGTTGGAATGGAAGAAACTGAATCTGTCGACAGGTGTGCTTTATACACATAACGAGTTGAGATCAAGAGTATCTGTAATTGATTGATTGATTGTAATCTATGTGCCACATGGGCACATAGACAATCTGTGGAAGCCAGAATTCTGGCTGTGTTGTAGGGCATCAAATACTTGTTTCACTTAGTGGCATGCAAATCAACTTATAACTTTTATGTATTGTGTTTTTTCTGGATTTTTGGATGATATTCTGTCTCTCGCCATTAATATGAAACTATCATCAAAATTAGAGACTGTTCATTTCTTTGTAAGTGAGCAAACTTACAAATTCAGCAGGAGATCAAATAATTAATCCCCCACTGTGTGTTTGATTTTTTTTACTTTGTGAGCTTTTGTATGTGTAGTTGACTTTACATATCCCCCCTTATACCATGCCAATCCAGAAAGCTCGAGTTGGAGCCCTGTCCCCATCTGTGTGCCTAGTTGCTGCCCTGTGGAGCTGGGATGAGTTACCAGTGTAGCTCTGCCCTTCCCTACCAACGACCTCACCACTGTTTCATGATTCTTTAATACAAAGATGCAGGCAGCCAGTTATTTCTCTCCCTATCTTGAACTCTTTGACCATATTTATACTTTACAAAGAGCGGGTTTGCTTGCAAAATAAAGTATAAGATAAGATAAGATAAGATAGCCTTTATTAGTCCCAGAGTTGGGAAATTCACATTGTTACAGCAGCAGAGTGGACAGGGACAGAACAGTAGAGAGCTGGCCTTCTTGATCAGCCTATTCAGTTTCTTTCAGTCCCCAGCAGAGATACTGCTGCCCCAGCAGACCACACCACAAAAGATGGACGATGCCACCACAGACTCATAGAAGGTCTTCAGGAGCTCCCCCTTCACTCCAAAAGTCCTAAGTCTCCGTAGCAGACACAGCCTGCTTTGTCCTTTCCTGTAGATGACATTTGTATTGTTAGTCCAATCCAGTTTATTAGTCAGTTGAACACCCACGTATTTATGAGTCCACTGTCTCAATGTCCATTCCCTGGATATTCACTGGTGTAGGTGGAGCATGTATGTGCCTGCGAAAGTCCACCACCACCAGCACCTTGGTTTTCCCAGTGTTGATTTGGAGGCGGTTCCGTTGGCACCAGTCGATAAAGTCCTTGGTCAGTTCCTTGTACTCCCTGTCATCCCTATCAGCGATGAGGCCAACAACTGCTGAGTCATCAGAGAACTTTTGCAGGAAGCAGTTAGCAGAGTTGTAGGAGAAGTCTGCGGTGTATATGGTGAAGAGGAATGGAGCCAGGGCTGTTCCCTGTGGGGCACCTGTACTGCAGATGACCCTATCAGACACACAGTTCTGGATCCTTACATACTGAGAACAGGTGATAAGATAGTCCGGGATCCATGTGGTAAGGTAGTGAACCACACCTGTGTATTCCAGCTTGTCCCTCAGGATTGTGGGTGTGATGGTGTTGAAAGCACTGGAGAAATCAAAAAACATGATTCTCACAGTGCTCCTAGCACTTTCCAGGTGAGCGAGGGATCGATGTAGCAGGTGGATGACAGCTTCATCTACCCCAATGCTGGGCTAATAGGTGAACTAGAGTCTGTCTAGCTCATACAGGGTAAGGGAGAGGAGTATGGAAAACAGCATGACAATTCATTGAAACAATATTGTCTCTCTTGTATCTCTTAGACATGAAATGCAGTCATCATCTGTAGGGCACATGAATAGGCTCTTGCTTATGCTAACTTATCTTCTGTCTCTCAGATTTCCTATCGTGCATTTTTTCACTCAAGGTATCATCGTGTTGCTTAGCATTAGAAACTTGATGGGCAAGCCAACAGATCTGACTGAATGAATGAATGCCTCGATGGGTAAAAAAGGAAGAGGCGATTTGACGCACTATTTCTCGAGCCCAACGCCAGAATGCATTGCATGACTAGATACATATACAGTGAATGTGAAGTGTGGAATTGACAGTACATTTACCATTTTAACTACCCAACAGTCTTGTGTAACTTAAACCACCACTGAAGTGTCAACTCCAATGAGTAGGCAAAAACATCAGATATGTGGTTCAATTGGAAAAATGTACTTCTCCAAAATAAAATAGGAAATATATAAAGTTGTGCTCATAAGTTTACATACCCTGGCAGAATTTGTCATTTTTTGGCCATTTTTCAGAGAATACGAATGATAATACAAAAACTTCTCTTTCACTCATGGTTAGTGGTTGGGTGAAGCCATTTATTATCAAACAATTGTGTTTGTCCTTTTTAAATCATAATGACAACAGAAACTATCCAAATGACCCTGATCAAAAGTTTACATACACTGGTTCTTAATACTGTGTATTTCCTCCTTTAACATCAATGACAGCTTGAAGTCTTTTGTGGTAGTTGTGGATGAGGCACTTTATTTTCTCAGATGGTAAAGCTGCCCATTCTTCTTGGCAAAATGCCTCCAGTTCCTCTAAATTCTTGAGCTGTCTTGCATGAACTGCCCCAAAGTGGCTCAATGATATTGCGGTCAGGAGACTGAGATGGCCACTCCAGAACCTTCACTTCACTTCATTGTTGGAAGTTTGAGCCACAGATATATTCTTAACCAAACTTGTCAATTTGCCAATCTGAAACTTCCTCTAAATGGTTATTTATATCTTAATAATATTGTCGTTCATCTGAGCATCCTGAGGATTTATGTTGTTAACATTATATCTTAACGTCTTTTATCTGAGCTGTTCTTTGTCAGTTGATGTGGATTTATATGTTACTGCAATTTGTATGCATTTAAAGCCTGTCTGTGTATGCTAGTGAGATACATGACAGGGATCTCATAGTCTTACAGAGAGTCCGGGATCCACGGGAGGAGGAGGAGGCCAAAGAAACCCAGGACATATTGAAGAGATTATGTTTCTCTTGGGAATGTCTTGGTATCCCCCAGAAGAGCTGGAGGAGGTGGCCAGGAAGGGGAAGGTATGGGCATCTCTGCTTAGACTATTGCACTTGCAACCCAGACCTGGATAAGCAACAGAAAATGACTGGATATCAATTGCTCAATTTGTCTGTGGCTCAGGAGGTAGTGCGGGTAGTGTACTAATCGTAAGGTCAGTTGTTTGATCCCAGGCTCATATCTCTCACAGTGTTCACTAGCTTCTAATTGTTTGACTCTATATAAAACATGGTGAAATTCTGCTGTGAAGCCTCAAGCTTAGTGTTTTTGCCATCACCATCTTAGCTTTTTAAAGCCACTTTGGCTCATGACTTGTGACTGAGAAGTCATTAGCCATTGAATGTACTCTAAAGTGAACCATAATGTATGTGAACATGCACATGTACATATACATGCACATGTAAATTAACTTCATGTTGTATTGAACAAGACCTGAAACTAAGTCCTTAAACTAAACAGAAGTATTTACTGAGGGCAAAAAGCAAAGGCACTGAAGGTTGTTTTCTCATAGATATTTATACAACCATAGGAGTCACCCCCTGTTGTTATTAAAAAGAATACAGGGTTAAGTCACTTTTATATTTGCTTCACTTTTTAAATCCAGAAGCTAAGTCCATCTTTTATATATGGTCTATGATTGACACACTCGGTCCAAGGTGTCATATGATTGTTAATAGCCATGTTACATGTTAGCAGCTATGCTAACAGCATGGAAAAATAGATAAACAGTCTCAGAAGACCCCTAGTATTGAGTTGTTTTTTTTTTAAGCAAAGACTAAAAAGTAGGGATGGCCTGATCCAGCTTTTTCCAGTTTGGATCTGATATAAGTACCAGCCAACAGCTGTGGGTATGCGCTTATACGAATATCGATCCGATACCACTTTTAAATTAATAATCTGTATTCCTCACTATGAGGATGAGACTAGGGATCATTCTTTTATTTGTAAGGAAACATCAAGCTTAACTTAAACAGCTTTCTACTCTACAGCTTTCTAGAATATAAACTTACAGAATTTTTGGTATTAATTAGTGAAATAATAAAGGAAAACAGGCCAAGGATAAATGAAGTGAAAAAATACATAATGTACTGGCGTTATTCATTTAATTTATTTCCACTGATCTTATTTTGGATCAAAGCAAGAGTCATTAGGCTGCTGCAAGCTGCTCTCATTTACACTCACAGTAGTTTCTCCTTTTTCGTCATTACACAGAGGTGTGGTGCTGACAAGACACAGCTGAAGTGAAATAATATCCAATCGTGTTGATAAGAACATGCTATGTTACCATACGTATAATAAAAGCTTACCAACAAGTGTTACGCTGAACCAAAGTTCTTGTAGCTTCTTAGAAAAGGTCTCTGACCAAACATGAAGAGAGTGAAAGTAAACGAGCTAGCAAGAGAGAGAAAAAAAGCATCATCATCCTTGGATCATGTCAGCTTACTTTGATCACAGTTTGCAGTTAAGTAAAAAAACGCTTGCAAACAGAAGCTGTTGGTGTAGCATCATGAAATATCTCCAAACTGCCGTCCCTCTACTGTTAGCTTCTTCCATGCTACATTAGCTCTGCCTCTAGCTACTGCTGTTATGTTGCAAAGTAAACACAGAACAACACAGAACTGAATCAAATGGATTACACCATAGATCGGCTCATTCTCACCAATATCTGATCCAGCTTTTTGGCTCAGTATCGAACGGATATCCGATCCAAATATCAGATCGACACATCCCTACTAAAAAGATTCTGAAAGGATTGTGGTTGTACCAAGTGTATGGATGGATTGGACGACAGCCACAAACTGAATTGAAAACAAGATTATAAAAATTTTAAATGCAAAACTATGATAACTGTGCTCTTCACAGCAAGACGGTTCTAGGTTTCAACCTTGTGGTTGGCTGGTGCCATTTTGTTTGGCACTTACATGTTCTCCCTATTTCCCAACCTCCCAGTCCTGCAAATATAAATTGGATAAGCAGTTAAGAAAATTGATGGATAGACAATAATTCCACTGAGCTTTTGTTATCAGTGTGTGGTCCTTTTGCCATTGTTTCCTTCCTTTCTGCAGCACAAACACCCAGACTGTTTTGTCACATTGCCTTCTCAGACTCGCAGAGCTTCTGTCTTATGTAGAACAATGGTCTTATACAGCTCCCTCGACTTCTCTGTGGTCAGTGCTACTCCACAGTATTGCCTGCTGATGGCCAGTTCAACAAGGCTTATTTCAGAGCAGCTCTGTTAGAGTTCAACAATGAAGAATCATTGTAGGTCTGTGGTGATGGAACATCCCAGCCCAGCACCTTTGACTGCTGCATGTTGGCATTGTGTCACTCTCAGCATCACTTAATGGGTTTTCTAACTCCAAAACCCAACAGACATGACTTAAAAGTAATGAGAGAGTTTGATTTTAAAGTAATATATTTCATTATAGCTTTTTTTTTTTTCACTCCTTTATCTGTCTTCAGCGTCTTACAGATGTCAGCAATGGTCTGTCTTCAGCGGTGGTACTGTGGAGGTCTGTGGTTAAGTCAGCTTTCTTTATCTAGCTTAACCTCATCCACCAGGTCATCAGCAGCCTGTCTTTGGTTAGGCTTGGTCTTAGTGCTAAATTAAAGTGCTAAATTAAAGGGTTTTTTAAAAATTCTGTAAAAAGGAATGGATGTTTACAGAACTCAGACACTACCCCTAATCCTACATGGGTCACCAGTGACCTAATAGATGTTCAGAGATTAAAATAACAAACACCGAATATTCTTCATGGGCTCAGAATTCAGCTTTTTCAAGTAATTAAAGTTGATAACAAAGCTATGCTCAAATCAAGTCTTTGGGTGGCAGGAATGATGATAACCTGAAAGTGATAAAGCAACACAAGATACAGTGTTAATTATATGTGCGCCCTATACATTGAAACTGCTGTAGCTTCACTATATTTGCACTTTAATTTTCATAAGTCAAATATTGGAGGTCCATAGACAACCAAGGTCTGGTTAAAAAATGGTAAATGCAGCTTTGTAAGTGCTTTGAGTCATAGCAGCAGCAGTGACTCAAAACAAGTCAATGGAATGTATAAAAATGAATTTGTAGTTATTTTTAGCTCTGAACCAATTTCACAGTCTACTAAAAATAGGTCAGTTAGAGAGCTTTCTGCCTTTGTCAGACATATTAACGTGTTCTCATGTTATACTCATTTATGTGCGATCTCATCATATTTGTCCTGTTAGTGTATTTCGGTCAGTGCACTGTATATATATTTTTAACTTACAGCCAACGCTCTTATCCAGTGTGACAAACATCAGAATGATGTTCAGCTCCATGTGGTCTATTTTCAATTATAATTATAGGAACATAGAGTAGAGTAGAGGATCACTGCAACTCATTTTTTTTAGTTCTATAAGAACAATATAAAGACTTCTTCTTAAATGCAGCTTTTTTGTGGTTAGGTGTTCTGAGAATTAAAGATTATTGTATGTTTCCCTAGACCTCTTCAAATAACTCTGATATCAAATGACATAATATGCTTTTACTGCATAGTTTGTATCATGGGCTGAAATCTAAATTTATGACAAAAAGCAGTAAGAGTTCAAAAGCTTGATTATTTTGAATATGCTATATAGATTCATTGTGTGAAAAGGACCATCACTGAGAAGAAAGGGTCTTTGTAATCCATTGGTGCCCACTTGTGGCTGGAAGGGGGAATCATTTGTGACTTGCTTCACTGTGTGACACAGTATGAAAGGAATAATGATCTTTTTCATATTCTGTGTTGATCAGGCTACTGCAGATAAATGGATGTCAGTGTGATCACTTTATAAAAATGTGCCATCTCTTCTTTAAACCTGAAACATAAATTGGGTTATTTACCAATTGTTGCCACTTTCCTTATTTCTACTCCTCTGTAAGATCTCATCTGTATTATTGCTACATAGTAACACCAAAGAGAACAACTCAAAAGAAAGTGAAAACAAAAAAAGAATAGTTATTTAAAAGTTAGAGATGCAGACTTTGATTGGAATTCACAGAAAAGTTTGTTTTATAAGGTTGCCATTATATATACACAGAATAGAATGTAGGGCGCGCACACGAAGAGAAGAAAGAGAGGATAGAGTCACAAATTTGGAGAGGGAATAAAACCAACTTGTCCTTTATACAATGATGTCTAGAGCACTTTAGTTAAGTTAATTTTTAGTTAATGTATTTTCACAAACTTTTGGTTAGAGGTTGTGTGGCTTATTTTTGCTATGTACATATCACTTATAGTTGTAGTCATAAGTTTACATACCCTGGCAGAATTTGTGATTTTTTTGGCCATTTTTCAGACAATATATGATATATGAGAATGATAATACAAAAAACTTTCACTCATGGTTAGCTGGGTGAAGCCATTTATTATCAAACAATTGTGTTTGTCCTTTTTAAATCATAATGACAACAGAAACTATCCAAATGACCCTGATCAAAAGTTTACATACATCTTGATGTTTTGACATCAAGAATGCCAATCAGCAGTGTCCAAACTCTAATTAAGAAGTGGAAAATGAGGGATTCTGTTGAAACCAAGCCACGGTCAGGTAGCCCAACAAAAATTTCAGCCACAACTGCCAGAAAAATTGATCAGGATGCAAAGGAAAAAACCCAAATAACTTCAGTTGACATAAAGGACTCTGAAAAACAGTGGTGTGGCTGTTTCAAGATGCACAATAAGGAGGCACTTGAAGAAAAATGGGCTGAATGGTTCAGTCGCTAGAAGAAATCCATTACTACGCCAATGCCACAAAGCAGCCCGTTTACAATATGCCAAACAGCACAGAGACAAGCCTCAAAACTTCTGGAACAAAGTTATTTGGAGTGATGAAACCAAAATTGAACTTTTTGGCCACAACCATAAGCGCTACATTTGGAGGAGTCAACAAGGCCTATGATGAAACGTATACCATCCCTACTGTGAAACAGAGAGGTGGATTGCTGATATTTTGGGGATGTGTGAGCTACACAGGCACAAGGAACTTGGTCAAAAATGAACCCTGACAAGGTACACCTGTGCAGTGACAACCATTTCAGGTGACTACCTCATGAAGCTCATTGAGAGCTTGAGAGCAAGAGTGTGCAAAGCAGTGATCAAAGCAAAGGGTGGCTATTTTGAAGAATCTAAGATATAAAACATGTTTCATTCATAGTTTTGATGCCTTCAGTGAGAATCTACAATGTAAATAGTCATGAAAATAAAGATAAAAACAGTGAATTGGAAGGTGTGTCCAAACTTTTGACTGGGAGTGTATATATATCTCCCCGCAGGCACTGGAGTCGGTCCACCACCACATTGCGTCTGAAAAGCCTGAATAGCCCCCAGGCCGCGCACCTGGCTTGGGTGTTTCCTGGCTGGGCAGCTGCCTGAATAAAAGTGCTTAATATTTTGAGTCCCAAAAAGCTGAATCTGGTCATCTGGACGTAGCATTTTCAGTGGGAGAAACATTTCGTCACCTCTGGTGACTTCTTCACTCTCAGCTGACTGCAGGATTACCCAACCCTATAAACAGTACATTTGCATAATGACCGAAACCAGCACCACTGACTAACAATGGGCCATGACGTCAGTTTCATGATCATTAGTATGCAAATTGTTATGACCATTGATCAATGGCCATGAGTACCATTCACAGAGATTGGGGAATGGCTGCAATCACAGCATTGTAAGATGGTGACAGATGTACCCTTAGGCCCCCTCCTCGGTTCAGAGATGGTCTTTCCCTTTTCACG
>VUQS01076164.1:6412-18685 GCA_015108495.1 Heterochromis multidens
GAAATTAAATTGCATCTGTGGTATAAAATATTTACTATACAGAAGAATTTACACAAACCAAACAAATGCGTAAAACTACAAGTTTCTCATCTGTGTGTATTACAGTGCTGTTCTCATACCAAAAGCAGAGCTGAGTAAAAAGACAGAAAATCTGCTTGAGAATAAAGTTGTTTGTATATGTTACTCTTTTCTTCAGAGGTTTGTGGAAAGTGTGGTGAGGCTCTCTCCCGTACTCAGCCAGCAGTGAGAGCCATGGATAAACTCTTCCACTCCAGCTGCTTCTGTTGCATGACCTGTCATCGCCCCCTGCAGGGCATGCAGTTCTATGACAGGGATGGTTCACCACAGTGTGAGGACTGCTACGTGGTGAGAACACGCAGACATTTTTTTTCTTATTTATGCTGAATTAACAATATGAAATGAAGTTTTGTTTTAGTGTTTTTACTAAAAAGATGAGCAGTTTTAGTGCGTTTCAGCAGAGATGAACACAGCGAATGCACCATTATTTTCAAGCTTGCCTCTAGCTTTTTAATTAGTTTTATACCTCCATGTTGCTCACATTTGTGCTCTTGTTCCTCAGAGTTCCCTGGCCGTATGCTCCCGATGTGGGGAGAAGATCACAGACCGTGTGTTGAAGGCGGTTGGACAGTGTTTCCATGCCCACTGTTTCCGTTGCAGTACCTGCTCTTGCGTACTCGAGGGGGCACCCTTTATCACTGATGACAACAACAACCCCTACTGTGTCCAGGATTACCACAGGTCACTATGGATTCCTGCATAATAAAATACTACATTTCTATTAATTCCTTATGAGAAGTGATTTATGTGGTGCAGTTTCATACCAACTATAAAATGAAGGAAAAGAGGTGGGGCAAAAGGTCTTAATGAGAGGTTCTTGTAACTTTCACCTACATACATTCTCAGAACAAGGAGTGTTTAGAGGTCACCATTTGTGTTGGATTCCATTATTTGTACCCATCTAAATTATCAATAAAATAAATTATGCTAGAGGAAAGAACACTTTGACACTTCTGTCATTTTGATTAGATCACTTGAAACTTGTTTCTCCATGTTCTTCTCATAAGTGTTTAGAGCTCACTGAGCTGTATTTATAATAACTCTGTTTGACAAAGCTGACTAAACTTTGCTTGCATGTTTCCAAGACCAGAAGCAACAAGCTTTATTATGTCTCAGTGGAATATGTCTGATTGTTTCACTCTTTCCTCAACTAGGAGTGTGAATGTGTACGAATTCAACTGAGGTAATTAACTAAAATCCACCTCCTTCTTGTAGGCGTTTCTCACCTCTGTGTGTGAGCTGTAATGAACCAATTATTCCAGCTCCGGGCAGCGAGGAAACAGTCAGGGTGGTGGCTCTCGACAAGAACTTCCACCTCAAGTGTTACCGCTGTGAGGTAAGACGTTTCATTCATTTATTTATTTTTTTGAAAAATATGTATCACAGGGTGTTTCGGCCTCAGAGAAATGGGTAATAAATATATTTCATTTACTCTGCAGGACTGTGCTCGCCCTCTCTCCATAGAAGCAGATGAAAATGGCTGTTATCCACTGGATGGCAAGATCCTGTGTATGAAGTGCCACACCCAACGAGCCAAGCAGGCTGCGCACTGAATGGCTAAAGCAGCATCACTCAGTGTAACTATGAACCAAATCCAAAAGCACAGGATTCATTCAGCTGCCGATTTGCCTTTGCAACTGGGCTTTGTTCAGTATATGTGCGCAGGTGTGTGGGTGAATGTTCAGCGTGAATATGTATGTTTGCATGCAGATAAAGTGTAGTATTTCCTTCATCTTTGTTCACTTTATTCAGTGCAGAGGTAATGTACTGCACCGAAATTGTTTTTATTCCACATCTCTTATTTCTCCAATCTCCCACCTAGCCTTCTTTGTGTACTAGAGCGTATTTTTTTGTGCCAATTGTATGTTTACGCTAAAAATTGCCAGCATAACTTGCACAAGAACAGTTGGGTCAAAAGAACAGTCTGATAAATATAAAGTTGCCTTTCTCTGTTTCTTGCCTAAATATTGGTAGTAGCATCATAAACTGGTTTCACTGGCTGTTTTCTTTCTCTGTGAGCATTTCAACTATGCTTTTGTGCCTGAGACCGATTGATACCATAGGATGAGGAGTGTAAGAAACCTTCTATTTGACAGTCATGCAGATTTCACCATCCTGGTGATGCAACCAGGCATGATTGATTGATTGCTTTCCTGCCTAGAAAGTGCTTCATAACAGCCAGTCTACTCTTAATAGCATTTTAAAGTCACATAGGGCTTGAAGACAACTGCAAAAAGAAAAACGGTGAATATTGCTTTGAGTTTTTGTGATGTGAATTTAATGATTTACAGGCATGCATTGAATTATGTCTTGTTGCCCTCTCTACTCAATGATACTTCATGAGGGCAAAATGAGAACAAAAATCAGCTAATTTTCTTCTATAAAATAGTTTAGAGCTGATTGAACCATGCTAAGTATTTTTAGATGCATGCTTTGTGGATGCAGAAATTACGAACAAACAGACGAGCACAGATTTCTCAAGCACAGATTCCATCCCAGGGATCTCGTGATTTTAAAACTGGTTTAGTTGTAACCATCAGCTGCATGGCTGAAAACGGGACCTATCAAGGAGTTATTGCACAGTTCCAGATGAAGTGAAATACACTTTCAGTATCACTTTGAATAAAAAGGCCCCTGCATATGATCAATTTAAGCAAATAGCAAATAGAAACAAACCAGTAGTGTTTGATGTGCATTTCTTATGATCTTTTGCTTTATATGATATAAATCATGGACCTATTTTTCCTAAGTATTAAGGTTACATGCGCAGCAGTACTAAAATAACCTGTCCTGACAGCAGGACAATAGAAATGTAGAGGCATTTGAGCTTTAGGTAGCAGATGTTAAAACACAGTGACCAAATCTTTCTGTTGTCACGGTTAAGATTAAAATAACAGTTACATGGGATTTAATGTAACATTCATGTGTGTTTTTTTTGTTTTTTTTTTTCAATTTGAGCCCAGTTTTTGGCCTATTTCTCTCATTACCCTGAGTACCACTATTCTTTCATTACTCAACTTTTGTACCTTAGTCTGTTTGTGTTGGTTATATACTATTTTATTCTTATCTTGCTGTTCTGTATTTTGCTGATAAAAGCTTACATACATTTATTTGGTTTCATTTTAACCTGGCGCCGTGCCTTCTGCATTATTGTATTCTATTGTTCCTTCTGAATTGAGCCTGGTTTGCAGCCACAGAAATGAATTTCTCAGTAAGAAAATTGTTGCTTGTGCTTGCAATTGTGCCTGGTGCAGTATAACACCAGAATGACTAAAACATGGCAATAGTGATTCAGCATTGCATGCTCTCTGTGGAAGCAGTGGTGGAATTTCCTCTAGTATTATGTCCTGTGTTTCCACCCACTACTTCACCTTTGTGGCCCTGCCTTTGTCATCACCATGTGATATTAAACTTTAAGATGATGCCTTCATGGCTGCATTTATCAGGCATTGCATTGTGTTACATCCTGCTGTAACACATTTGGATGCCTTGTCTTTTCATATAACTTTTTATACATTTGATATGTGTGAATGTCTTACATTATTTAGTCCTATCCATCCTTTTTGGCTGTATCAAAAAATAAAGAGAAATGCTAAACACAATAAGTTTTTGTTTGTTTTGTTTGTTTGTTTTTTTTCCCGTAAGTGGTACAATTTCAGTTATGTGCTAATACAACATATACACACACACTGTAGTGTACACTGCACCCAAATAAGAGTTTCATGTGACAGCTGTGAAGCATGTTTTCTCAAAGACCCTCAGTGTGCTACACTGCTAGAGTCCGACCGCTCTATCAGTTGTAAACAGCCATATGTTGCGCTGATAATGACGACAGCAAACTTGTGTGCGTATGCATCTAAGTTTACTTTCCAGGAAAAAGTGCTTACCCTGTTTAGATGCAATGCAACAATGAATAAGCAAAAGCAAGGTGCTGGACTCAACTTACCAGTCTGTTTTGTTTGGAAGCTTTTACCACTACAGACAGGAGGTATTTGTGGTATCACCGTAGTTCACAAATCACAAGTTATCCTTATCCACTCTCCAAAGGAGAACCACAGTGTTTGCTTGATGAGGAGAGTGGGACGCAGCCTTCAGAGTTGTTTTTATCAGTGTCAGATGAGGAAAGAAGTGACTGATGAAAAGAGAGAGAGAGCTGAGATGACAGCTGTGTGGCGGGGGGACAACAGGAAGCGGTAGACATGTAAAAGAGGATGCAACACGCTGGGAAAACACAAGGCAAGAATGAGTGAAACAGAGCTTGAGGTAAGATCTCAGAAATAAAGTTGGCTGTGTTGTTACGAAGCTGGTTTTACTGTATTCACAACTAGGCTAATGTGTGTGTTGTAACTGCTGGAAACAGGGCAGAGTCACTGTTCCTAAGAAATATATTATTTAAGGTATATAGGATGAAGTCTGCAGTCTTTGCAAATTAGGCTTAAAGTGCCCTGTGCCAAAGATTTTAAGCTTTTACTCTGCTTAAAAAGTTGTAATGCATAATGAATGCCCACTTAATGAGTTTCATATCACGTGTCAGCTCTTGATCATGCATTATTACACTTAAAAGTTTATTTTTTATGTAGAGGAGTGAAAACCACTTCAGCTGTATTTCAGTTGTGCTGTTGAGTGTCTGCAGGTATAAGCAAGTATATTTAAGACTTTTTAATTATATTTTAAAACCACTTTAAATGAAATTTAAGACCAAACTTGCAACAGAAGTACACATAAGTGACAATATATAGTAGAAGTCTTGAGCCACCTTTCCTTTTTTTATATTTTGCCTCCAAGGAGCCAGACTTTATTGTACTTATTTAAAGTGGTCTTGAGCAATAGTTCTCCAGACTTTCCAAAGATCTTTCAAAGTTTTTCTTTGAAAATTGGCTGCTTTTTCACTCATTTTCAGTCCAGTCCTTGTACCTGACCATTTTTAGAGGAATGCTTTTTTGTTTGTTTGTTAAGCCACTTAACACTGACCTAGCAATCATTCAAGCATAAAAAAGGCAGCTAAATCCAGGGATGAACCAGTGTTTTTATTGTTAATGGTGTTCCCATTTCCCAGTTGAATCTAGTAAAAATGCCAAAGACAACACAAATTCAAAGTATTTTTGCATCAATAAGGTGATTCACAGAGAGCTATTAGGCAAAAACTTTACATATCTAGGCATAGTGTGTCCTTAAAAGACTTTGAACTGGATAAGTGGATTACAAAAGAAGAAATGGCAGGCCAAAAAAAACGATCTACAGCATATGAACAGTATCTGAAAATCATGTCCTTAAGAAATAGGAAAAAATATCCGGCAAAAATCTGACACAGGACCTGAGAAATGTGTCTGGCTCTTCAGCTGCATCCTTTCAGTCCTGCAAATATCACAGCCAGAACTTGAGAGAGGGGGTTTAGCCTTCACCTCTGTTTCAGCTGTCACTTTCCACCCAATATCCCCACAAGGTCCTGCAACAAAGCCAGCTCCAGTCTGACCGACAGCGACTGCATCTGTCAGAGTCTAACATCGAGCACCGAATAAAACCCATGTGGATAAAACATCGACGACTGCTACTCTTCCTCTTTGGTTTCTCCTTATTTGCTGCCATGCTGGGACTAATATACCGTCTGTCTCACAATCCCCACATTGGTAGGTCTTCAGAAAAATATCGCAATATGAGACAACAAAGTCAGAATTTTGCCATTTTGTCTAACTCTTGTCTCACTCTTTCCTGTAGTGACTCCATGTCTCTCACCTGCCTGTCAGTGGGCCTCGGCCCATCTCTCCACATCTGCTGATCCCTTCACACAGCCCTGTGATTACTTCCTGTTCACATGTGGATCAGACAGACTTTTACTGGACAGTGAGGGGGCAGAAAGAGGTCATGAAAACCAGACAAAAAAGTCTGTGCGGTCAGAGCAGGAAGACAAAGGACTAAGAGAGGATAAAACACTGAACAGAAAAGCTGTGCTGCTGCAGTATCTCAAGGAGATTTTAGGTAGGAGTCTGTGTGCAGTATTTTTTTGTTTTAATGTCCTCTATTGTGTATCACTGTGCTTACACCACTTTGGTGAATGAGAAAGCATGCCATCTTACTGTATGATCTAAAAGGTTTGCCTTTTTTTCTGGATCTGTATATCAGAAACAGACGACAGGACGAATAGTTCAGCAGTGCAGAAGACTAAAGGATTCTACCATTCCTGTTCGGACACAAAATCTATACAAACTGCTGGAGCAGAGCCCTTCCTCACACTCATCCAGAAAGTATGATAACCATATTTCAAACATAGCAAGCTCTTCAGATGACACTTCACGTTAAACAGATTGTCAGATGTTTGCGTATTACTAGACATCAAAAGACTGGTAAAGGAAAATTACTTAAATTACCAACAAACACACTGAAAGGCATCCCATCAAATGTTGAGAAACAAGGGAAAACCAATGCCAGTTTTTTTTAAATGCTGGGTGGCCAACAGGGGGTGCCATAATTACATGTAGAAATTTGTCATAAAAACTTAGTTGAGGTCAGAAAGAAAAACAAAAGGTCCATTAGCAGTAGTTTCTCTCTTTTTTCTGTAGTTCTACATATAATTGACAAGACTTAAAATCTTTAGTTGATTAGTAATTTGACCAAAATTGTCAAATATTGGATCATTCCAGCTTCTAAAATGAGAGAACTCACTTGTTTTACAGTTAATTTCTGCTGCCCAGAAGAATCAATCAGTTTAAAGACATTACCTTTGGGTTCGGGAGATTGCAAACTGTTTTATTTATCTGAATAAATGTTTGCCTGTTTTTATCTATTAATATTTTTTCACTGTCTCCTCTCTATATGCAGCTGGGAGGATGGGCAGTATCAGGGCAGTGGAATAAGACAGATTTCAACACCACCCTGGGCTTGCTAATGAGAGACTACAACACCTTTCCATTCTTCAGCATCTATGTGGGCAAAGACCCCAATGAAGCAGCCCGTGGGATTAACAAAAGATACATACAGGCTAGTACGATTTAAGATGATTCAAGACTTGTTCGTGTGAGAGCTGCCAGAGCAAAATAAGATTTGTTTTTTTGCTTTAAATCAAGTCTCCTCTTTGCCAACAGATTGATCAGCCAGATTTGTTGATCCCGATTGAATGGAACAGCGAGACAGAGAAGTCTAGAGCTAAAACTGAGGTTGATGCTCCTTGTTGATTCAGGAAATATCTACAATAGCATTCATGCATCCCATTAAGGCATTTTTTTGGTCCTGTCTCTCTTTATCTAGGCTCTGCGTCCATTCTTGGCCTCATGTCAGAGGTACCTCGACCTGCTGGGAGCCCCGCAGACCAGCAGTTTGATCCATGTGGGCTCTTTCGTTTCTCTGTCCTCTCAGCTTGCTGTAGCAGCTTCACCCCTGGACTACCGCCTGTCCAAAGGACAGCTCCACCAGCGGATGACCATCAAAGAGCTACAGGTAAAGGATCTCTGTTTTTATCTGCTCTGCTGCTCTTCTGTACATAAATCTTTTGAATGTCTGTCCGTCGAGCAGAAAGGGAGTTTTTCCTGATCCAAATCAAGGATCAAAGGACAGAGGATACTGTTATGCTGTATAGACTTGGGATTTTTAAAAATCTGGCTATATACATAAATAAAAGCCTGTGACATTGTACACACATATTTTGTCTAAATCAAGGTTATTTTTTGGGAATTAAAACATAATTACCAATTAACTGAAATAAAAATGAAAACTAGATTCTAGAAAAAATAATAAATAAGAATGTACAGTTTTAGTTTTAGTCTGTCAGTTTGGTCAGATTTTTCAATACAACAAGCCTAAGGAGGCATTAGTGCATGTGTTTAGTGAGATTTAGCCCACATTACTATGAGTCAGGTTTCTGTATGGTAACACCTGTTCTAAACTTTGTAAATCCTCCCCCTGAAACTAATAAAAACTGAAATGAAACAAAATATTGTAAAACAACACAAACTAAAATCTTGCTCACGAGTGAGGGAAGAACATCTGTAGTATTGAGGATGTTATACTGGTCTGTTGTGGTGAAAGTGAAGCTTTCAGTTTGTTGGTTGATCTATGTTCACACCCTCACCGATGGCCACGAGCTGTGGGTAATGACCGAAAGAATGAGATCACAGATACAAGCGGTGGAGGTAGGTTTCCTCTGAAGGGTGTGGAGCCAGCACTCCTCCACATCAAAAGGAGGCCGTTGAGGTGGTTCATCTGACCAGGATGAATCCTGAACACCTCCTAGGTGAGGTGTTTCTGGCATGTCCAACTGGGAGGAAATCCCAGGGCAGATCCAGAACATGCTGGAGAGATTAGTCTAGGCATCACCGCCTAGACTAATGCTCCCATGGCCCGGGCCCAGGGTCACAGGGCTGGACTTGAGCCCAGGAAAAATGCCACTGTGCTACCTGGATGTACGGACAAACTAAAGTGCAACAAAACAAACCCACTCTGGAAACTAACTGAAACTAAACTGAATTGAAACAAAAATAAATAAAAATAAAATCTAATGAAAAATACAAAACTTTCAATAACTGTTGTCTGGATACATGTGATAACAGTATTTCATCATGGAAATGTCCCTACAGAGACAGGCCCCTGCTATTGACTGGCTGGGCTGTCTGCAGGCTGCTTTCCATCCACTGTCCCTCAGCGAAGACGATGATGTCCTTCTGCATAACTTTCCCTACATCGTGCAAATGTCCCGCACCATTATCAGGTGGCTGAACAAGCATGAACTGAGCAACAGGTACTGTAAAGTGAAATGAAAATGACAAACACATCCTTTCTTGTTTTTATACTTATCTTTTTTTGCTGTGTCATTTGTTTCCACTCAGTGCTCCCCTTCATACTTTTATGGTCCTTAATCTGCTGCACACCCTGATGCCTGCCATGGACTCCAGATTTTCTGAAACAGCAAAGAACCTTTCTATGGTCTTGGGTAACACTGAAGAGGTTAGTTTAATATTCTACAGAAGAAAGAAAACCTGGACCTGTCAATCAATTTGTTGGTGTAACATCTTGATATTTTGGCTTTCCACCAGGAAGCTCCTCGCTGGAAACACTGTGTGCTGGAGACCGAGAGAGGATTTGACTCAGTTCTCACACATCTTCTCAGTGAAGGGACAGCACAGAGAGAGGTGGGGAGACATCATGAGACGTACTGAATTCATTAGAGCGAGAAGTTCATGTGTCATAATAAGTGTGTTATTTAATTCTCCAACAGACAGAGAAGATTATTCAAAGTGTTTTTTACTCCTTCAAGTCCAAACTACGTGAGCTTGGGTGGACAGATCAGACATCTCTTCAGCTTGTCATGGAAAAGGTAACGAGTGAAGATTTTTTTTTTTTTTTATTTCTTCAGAAACTGACTATTGTTGGCAGTTTGATATCTGTTAAATGCTTCTGCAGGTTGATGCTGTAATTCCAAAACTATGGACTACGAAGGAGCCCTCGAGTGAAGCTGAACTTGACTTGCTTTTTTCCGAGGTACATCACAAACCTTTTGATTTAATGTCTTGTCTGGTTTGTACGGTGGCCCTGAATCGTCATATGCACTGCAACTTAAGAAAACCCCAGCAAATAGAAAAGCGCTGGAAAAGCACACAGAACACAACAGAAGTTGAATAAAACACAACGGAAGCAGAAAAAAACAAAATATCACAAAACACAACGGACGTGTTTCTGGGGACACAATAACATGATGGACCAGCTGTGGAAGTGACAGAAAGAGACATGCTTAAAAGAATCAGAGGATTCATCTCTGTTGAGACGGAGAAAAAGATGCAAGGTAATGTTGTAGATACATGTTTGCTATTAGCTGTTTACTGTTGCTGTTCCATCATGTTATTGTCCCCCCAAAAACACTTCTGTTGTGGTTTGCAAGTTTGTTTGATTTTGTGAGCTTTTGCAGCATTTTTCTATTTGCTGGTGTTTTCTTAAGTCTCAGTGCATTTGAGCTCTCAGGGCCACCGTAGATTTTATCTCCTTTCTTCTCTTCCCAAAGGGTTAAAACAAATGTAAACCCACTAAAGCTCACAGATTATGAATATATTATGGATCTAATAAAGGAATAATGAGATTTAAACTGCTGGAGAATTTGTTATCACTAATTCTAATTTTTAAATATTATGTTTACATCACTGGGTTTGGAAAATATGGAGAAAAAAGTGCACCTGCTTTATGATTCCAGTTATTGCCTGGATAAGTGCAGTTAGAAATAAAGCACCACCACTGACCTTACAACCTTTATAATTTCAGATGACTGTCAGCAACCATAGCTTCTTCTCCAACTATGTCCAGCTATTATCCCTGTGGCAGAAGAAACGCATCGAACTCCTGATTGCGCAGCCTGAGGATATTGATATGTAAGTGTTGGCTTAAAGCTGATAGTGGTTAATAGTGTGGAGTGTGCATTAATCTTTTCACTTTTCTTTTAGACTGTCAGTCACACCATTTCTCTTCAGTAATAAGCTTCTCTTTCCCATGGGAATGTTTGTACCTCCACTTTTCCATCCAACCTATCCCAGGTAACACATGCACTCACTAAATAATCTTAAATGTCTTCAATCATATTTGTAAAATGATTAGAACATACACCTTCTTCTGTAAACAGAGCCATGAATTATGGTGCAGCAGGTTTCCTTGTTGCCAAAGATATCCTCCATCTGCTTCTGCCTGACAGTAAGAGACTCACTTTCATCCACTTTCCTAAATGCCACAAAACTTCCTTTGCTATAAAACTATTAACAGTTTGCTTTTGTTTGTAATATTATGTCAATATCTCTGCTGTGTTGCAGTTTCCTCTCAAAGTGACACCGTGCATGCTGTGGGTGAATGCGTGTGGACTCACTACCTCACTGTGTCAGAAAAGGCAGGCAGAGGTGGAGGGTTTTCGCTGTCAGCAGCACAGCAGCAGGAGGTGTGGGTGCAGTATACAGCACTGCAGGTAGCGCTGCAGGTGAGGATCCATCTTCAGGCTTTAGTGTCTGTTTGTAACAACAACATCAAGTTTGCATGTCTTCATGTTATCCACCTCTTTTCTTAGGCTTATCATCAGAGTCTAACGCAACAGCCTGGTGACACTTCTCTTTCAGGGTTGTCATACAGTAGTTTGTTTTTTACATCCTTTTCTCAGGTAATGTACTTTCATTATTATCTTTTCATTTCTACTTTCCTCCCAGCTACACTCCAGTGTAATTCCCTGTAATGTGATTCATTTGCAGGTTAACTGTGAAATTGATCCATACCGTGACTCCATGCCCTTTGAGCCCTCCTTCTTGATCACAGTCATTTGTGCCAAATATAACCTGTGTCCTGCAAGCCTACAGTGCTCCATTAAAACCCAGCAGAATTCATTGCAAGCATGCTGACCAGTCTCCTCCAACTGACAAGCAGGAGTTCATTTATTTAAAAAATATTCTCAGCATGGGGATGTTGGCCAACTGTTATAAAAAAAGATAAAAACAATATTTAGCACAGGTTTACCTACCATAAGTAGGCTAGAACCCAAAGCACAATTTTGTATTTGCTTTAGTTGTAATTGTTAGGTTGTGTCTGCATGTTGTATTAATTGCACAAGCGGTTTAGTTTTGTTTGTTTTAATTAAAAAAAAATATTTGAAATCTTGTTTCCATGTTTCACTTACATTGGTGGAAGTTCCCAGGCAAGGGGTCAGGTCCTCTCCACATAAACCTAATGGTTAGAAAACTACATCAGAAAAGGGACACTGGCTCAGACAACAAAGTTCTCCTATATAAAGATATTTTCATTCATTCAACTTTAATCATCTCGATTATATGTAAAAAAAACGCTTTGGGCCTCAAACTTCTTTTTAAATGAAAACATCTGGGATTAGAGGGGAAATGCATATACAGTGGGGCAAAACAGTATTTAGTCAGCCACCAATTGTGCAAGTTCTCCCACTTAAAAAGATGAAGAGGCCTGTAATTTTCATCATAGGTATACCTCAACTATGAGTGACAAAATGAGAAAAAAAATTCCAGAAAATCACATTGTCTGATTTTTAAAGAATTTATTTGCAAATTATGGTGGAAAATAAGTATTTGGTCACCTACAAACAAGCAAGATTTCTGGCTCTCACAGACACAGATGAAACGTGGCTGAGTCTTTCAGCATGACAATGATCCCAAACACACCACCCGGGTAACGAAGGAGTGGCTTCGTAAGAAGCATTTCAAGGTCCTGGAGTGGCCT
>VUQS01076166.1:4372-18647 GCA_015108495.1 Heterochromis multidens
AAGAAAAACAACAAGAAAAAAAAAAAAAAAAAAAAGTTCAGCCTGCTGAAATCTATCTTTTGTGTTAACACAAAGGACAGTAACAAAGCGCATTTAGTTACTGGTTATGTTATCTCCTCTGTTGATATAAATCAGCATTACAAGGAAGATGTGACCACAAAAGAGAAAACTGTTTTCTTCTAATTAAATATGAATGGTCCTGTAAATCTACTTTATACATTTGTTTTTAAATCAGAAAAAAGTTTGAGCATTAATGTTTTAATACAACATAGCTGTTCTATAAGCTTGTCTGTATATGGGAAATACTGTAGACAATGACAAATGTTAAGATCTTAATAATATAACGGTATGCTGTTATACTGGTGCTGCAGAAATTTACATAAAAACTTAAATCAATGAAAACTCTATTCTACTCTCTTCACTCTATTACAGTCTATTACTATTACACAAAAAATTTGTTTTTTATGGTTTATTTTTACAAGTTTCACTGACAATGAGCGATTGAAGACAAAAGTCTTATCAACTTGGGTCATCACATCATCTCTTGTAGACTTAATATCTGGACTACCCTTAGCCACGTTGGAAACAATAACAACAATCAACAGTATGAGTTTGGAAAGGCCTTCAGATGCAGATGATAAAAAGCAGAGGGTAGCCCCTCGGTAGAAAATGCTGACTTGTTTTACTCCCTGAATGTGTGCCAGTAAGTGTAGGAGTGCTGATAATAAAATAAGAACGTCTTCATGACCTAGTGATCCCTCTGTGATTCCTTTCTTGGGGTCTCAGGGCAGTAGTGGGCTGTTACTGCTGGGTGAGGCCTCTGCAGATTTTTCTCACGGCTTTGAGCCTTTGGGACAGACGGCTGCTGCGATTGGCCCACTGACCCTGTTCCATGAATGGTCCGATGGGAGCCAAGCGAGCCTGAGAAAGCCGGTTCATACAGAGTACCAGTCTAAAACACAATACAGAGCACGTGCAGACGTTGGATTATACAAGATTAACATTGGTACAGTTTTGCAGGGCCTGCTTTACTTGCCCTAGAATTAGAGCAAGTAAAAGCCTGTGATTTCAAGTGCTGAACATTATGGTCAAACTTTGGTCAGTTCTGGATGTGATTTTATTTAACTGATGTAGGTTAGCATTTTATAAAAGTTTCACTACAGTATAAGCTTTCACAGGTCTCAGACGCTTATTTCAGAGCCCGATTTACCTCTGAGCCTCCATTTTGAGGCTAGGCCCTCGGTCACATTCGATTGAAGCATTTTTCAGAAGTAAAAGATTTTTAGAGTACATATTTTCAAATTCAGGCATAAAAGATTTTTTTTTTACAATTAGATTTTTTTTCTTTACATTTTCCAGGAGAATTTGACTTACACAATTTTAAATACAGTGCATAATATCTGGTTTTGAACTGATATGAGATTCATTCGTTGGTGATCTAAGATGCCATTTCTTCCATTACAATTTTATTGTTAATATTTTATGAACAGCAGATTTTGAAAAATAACCCCAAGTTTCCTTGCAGAAAAAATGGGCTGTAACTGCAGTTCCGACTATTCAGACAATGACTGGATTGAGAACTTGGATGAAATCTGTGAACATTGCAACTGTCCCATCCCTCCACAATCATGCAACCCAGTAAGAATTCATTTTGAATGTATAGTACGTGAATATAAGTGTGTGTGTGTGTGTGTGTTTGTGTCAGTGATTTGTACAGTACAGTGCATGAATGAGAGTCTATACATGATGAGAACAGCTTTTGGTTTTTCTAAGTGGTGAGTGTGAATGACCACTTGGGGGACAATCACATAAGCTGTCAACCCACAGTGTATTTTATCTTGTGTTGATTGTTGAGTACAAACTGTTGTTGTAGGTTTCAGATTTATAACGTACATAACTGTGAGGGAAGTTTCCTTTTGGTTGTGTAATTAAATGCGGGTGTAACTATCCCTCCAATGTTGTTTGTTTCCTCCCTGTGAATCAGATTTCTCATTATGCTGGAAATAACAGAAATAAAGGAGAAAACCACATGTTTGTGGTGCAATACACTGTGAGCTTTTCCCTGGAAGAAAAAATGGAACTGTTTACGATTTACTGTCAAGATCCACGTATAAAAACCTAGAACTGAACAGGGTTTTACAGTGAATGTGACGTGCGATGGTGTCATGTTTTACCGCATAAATCTTACAAAGTGTAAAATGCAAGTCTAATCTTGTTTACCTCTTGCCAGTACACAGATCAGCTGATTCCATATCCATCACAGCATTCACCTCCTACATCACCTTTACCAGGTAAACAAGATATGAAAGTATATTTTTCTGTGTCTCTGTGTGTGTAAGTATCTATATGTACATGTGTCCTGATGGAGTAAAATCCATTTTTATTTATCTAGCCTAGTTTTACCCCCCGACCCTGAATTGGATAAGCGGAAGAGAATGGATGGATGGATAGATAGCCTAGTTTTATAAGTAGAATAACATATCACAGCCTCAATTTGGTAAACTTCACAATAAAACATTTTCCTGGAGGCTAATAGGCAGACTTCAAAAGTCTAATTCAAAAATAATTGTACACATAAGCATGCAATGTTTATAAAAGTGTTTTTTTTACTTCAGTGTAAGTAAATCTGCACTTTCCTCCATCCTGTCACACAATAAATCTTTCCATTTCATTGTTTGTTAACACATAATTTTCATTTGCCTTCCATTTTCTGTTTTCCGTGACGGTTTCTCTTCTCTCTGCTAACACAAAAATCACAAAGTATGTATAAAATTGTTGAAGTAACTTATGGCGTATTGTGTACTCAAGTACCACATCCACACTTTGTTTCCTGGGTCCTTTGGATTACACGGATTCTGATCTGGGACCTATACAGGTTTTGGATAATTATTAAACGAAAAAACAATTAACTCTGAAAAAAAAAAAAGTAAATCATGTAGTGACGTGTTTCTTATTAGGCTTGCCATCCCCTATACAGGAAACAGCTTCCTGTATTTTATCTATTATATTTTTAGTGTATAAGTTGGAATTCTTTGCAGTTTCTCGTGCGGTTGAAACCTCTTTGGAAGCAAAATATAGTGAGTCCAGTAATCAAGGAAAATATAACAGCTCATAAAGCCCTTATCTTCCTTTATAAATAAATCTTTAACTTAGTCACCTGTAAATGTCTATTTGCAAAGAGAAATGTGGCTTTTCTTTCTTTCTTGCTGCGATGTGAAGGGACCATTCGCCATTCCCACAGACAGTTCTTGCTTACACGGGATCGTCAGTTTTTTCTTAATTATGTTGGGTGGTCTTAAATTACAATGTTCAGCACCTTGAGATGAATACTGCTGCACTTATGGTAGATAAGTAAAATGTAAAAGAATTAAATAAGAACTTCAAGGTAATTCAAACACCTAAAACATACAAGCTTTTTAATGTATTTCCACCATTGTAATTGTAAGTAAAACTGCATCTCAACTAATTAAAACTAAAAACTAATTTTTTCTTGCAGACAACCTTGTGGTGGCCATTTACTCCTATGAACCCACTCATGACGGCGACCTCGGCTTTGAAAAAGGAGACAAACTCAAGATCCTCAACAAGTAATTTGCTTTTAAACACATAGTAAAGTCTTGCAAAGAGAACCAAGAATACAGTTCATTCATTATCCACTCGCCCCCATAAAAACTGCAACGCAAACTATAAAACTATAACACTGGGGTGCTGTGAAAATGTAAATTAAACATTATTTAAACTCCACATTTAGTTGATAATTGTACAAAGACAACCCAAACTAAAAAACTGCATTGGTTTTTGAGATATATATGCTCAATTTGACTTTGATGTCAGCAATATGTTTAAAAAAGTTGGGACTTACATGTTTACCACTGTATCATCAACTCTTCTGCTACCAACACTCTCGGTATGTTAGGGAAATGAGATCAATTGCTGCAATTTTGAAAGTGAAATCTCTTCCTGTTTTTGGTTGATTAAAACAGCTGGTGTATCTTTTGTTTCAAAATGCACCAAAGTTTTATAATGGCTGACACATCTAGACTACAGGCAGGAGAGTTCAGCACCTGGACTTTATGACTATGGAGCCATGCTGTTGTAATAATAATAATGCAGTTTAGCATTGTTTTGCTGAAATAAGCAAGGTCTTTCCTCAAAAATTCATCGTCTGTATGGCAGTATCTGTTGGTCCAAAACTTGTTTATGTCGTTCACCATTAATCAGGCCTTCACAGATGTGCAGGTTATCTGTGGCATGTACACCAATGCACCAATGAAATTTACAATGTGGCTTTTGAACTATGTGTTGATAATAACCAGGTTAGAACCTCTCGCAAGGCATATATTATTTCTAAAAAATAATTTTAGCTTCTCATTGGTCAGACCACAGGACTGTTTTCAACTGTACCTCAGTCCATTTTAAATTAACTGCACCAAGAGATGGCTGCGGTGTTTCTAGATCATGGGTATAGATATTTCAGTGGCAATTTGCACTCACAGAGTGCTCAACCTCTCCCTAGCTTTACATCAGAAAGACTCAGCATCTCTACGACGCTTGTTATATACCTGATTATGTTACCAATTAACATATCTGGCTTCTCATATTCCACCAACTGTTTTTTATTATAAAACTTTTCCAATCTTTAGCTACTGCATCCCCATTTTTTAAAAATGTATCGTTAACACCAAATTCAAAATGAACACATATTATAAAAAACAAAACAAAAGAAAAAAGAAAAAACCCCACACACAATTTTTCAGTTTCATCATTTGATTTGATTTGATTTCTTTGTACAATTTTCAGTTAAATACTGGAATTAAATTGTTCGCAAATGACTTAAATTCAGTTTTTATTCATATTTACACATTTCCAAATATTTTTTTCTCGCAAATGTGGTCCTGGTGGACTCCCGTGTAACCCATTACTGTAAATACATGCCATGTATTTTATAATGTCTCTGGTTTATTTTCTTATGGGAGATGTGAATACACGGTCTCACCCCACATTTCCTGTCACTCTCTACTGTCGACAACTGAATAAATGCAAAGAAATGCCCAAAACCGAAACTCTAATGAGAAAAAGGGAAAGACATATATATAAATATATTTAAAAAACAGTACAGGAAATTAAGTCGTATGGCATATTATACTATGTATATCTTTTGGGGGAATTGAATGCAATTGAAACTCATAAGATTATGTACAGAGAAAAGAAATTCATCTAGAAAACTGAATCGGACTCATTTATTTGGTGTCCAGCACACTCAAAGAGACAATTTTCACCGAGATCATAGATACCAATGAGGACACTGAGCTCATCTGTTATAATGTCAGTTTTTTGTGTGAAAGTTAAGGCTAATATATCAAAATAAAAAACTAGTGTTCTACATACATGCATAACAATGTAGCGAGACTGAATTTCACTACATTATTATGCGTGTGTGTAGTATGTGTGTATATTAATTAATAAAAAAATATATGTTTGTGATATAGAAAGGCTTCCTTGCTCAAGATTTTATAACTTCCTGGCATGACTCTTGACTAATATTGTTTTAAAAATATGATTATTATTAATTATTTTAGGGAGACCTATTCCTCTGATCACTTTAAAAGACATACCAAGATGCATTTAAATCTTTAATGGTAAATGGACTATATAAGAACCAGTCCATTTACCATTAAAGGTCTGTACTGAGCACCCTTCTTTCCCCTGCAGTGTCTTCTCCTTATACACAATGCAAGACATTCCTCTGCCTGCTACCTATGATGCAGTTAATTTCATTCACGTCTTAAAGAACAGCAAAGCCTTTTCGGGGTTAACTGAACTTGCTTTCTGAAACTGTCTGACATATATCACAGCTAGGACTAACTCATAGTATTGTTGCTGTCTCTTCTGACATCCAGGGAGGATCCAGAATGGTATTTGGCAGAGTCTCTCACCACAGGCCAGCAGGGCTACATCCCCCACAACTTTGTTGCAATGTCCACAGTGGAGACCGAATCGTATGTCATACAGGAAACACACTGACACGCCTCTCAAAGCCATGTCATTCAACCTCAACACCATCTCATATCATACAATGCACGATATGTCCCTGAGGGAAGGGAAGTGGTTAGCTCAAAGTGTGAAGCATATGGTATGTTTTTGCTGCAGGTGGTTCTTCAAGAACATTTCGAGAAACGAAGCCATGAGGCTGCTCCTCGCTCCTGGGAATACGCAGGGTTCCTTTCTGATTCGAGAGAGTGAGACCGCCAAAGGTAAAATGCTCTACAGAACACTGACTGCGCTGATCAGCCTGTCTTTCTAAAGGCGGTTTCTCAGCAGTCTATTTTATTTCACATTTAGATGCACTAAAATACTATATGTCACATTTTAAACCTTTAAAACCCTAAATGGAAAAAATTAGATCATGCTCAATATGACTAGTTTCCTCTGTATCAATCAGTCTTGTTATTACGTTCATTTCTTGCAATCCCACTCCGTTTCCCAGTTTGCCTCATCTGTTTGGTTTCAGTTTTGCTTTCCTACTTCTTGCCAAAAATAAAAATACTATTGGGGACTTAGATGTTGCATTCATTTCACTGGAAATGAAGCAACAACTGTTAAATGCTAACCCACCTGAAGTGTGCCATGAATCATCATTTTAAGCAGTGACACACGCATGGCAATCTTCACTGTGCTTTTTCAACATCAGCAAATTAACCTTATAATTGTGCCCACGTACAGTCTCACGGAATCCCCAACAACGCTGTACAGTGTGATTACCACAGATATTTATCTCTGAGTCATAATTGACCAGAACACACAGAGTGACTCACATTCTGTAAGAAAACTGCTGTTTCTGTCCATTGTGGTAAAGTGATCATAAAACATAGGAAATATTACAAGAAGACCCTCCCTGTAAACCAAAACCTGCCTAAGAATCATCATCAAGCTTTTTTCATTGCAGGTTAATCTAGTGATGGTTGCATCTGCATCATTTGGTCCCCTGCAAATACCTTATTTGAGGATAACAGGATAACAGGATTCAAACGGCAGCCTTCAGCTGACTAAAGTATAGGCTGTGCATAAAAGATAGACTTTATCCACTACTGTTTCGAAGCTTCAAGTTTGGCATTATAGTGTACACTATTGTGGATTTTTGGAACCAAAAGTGACAATATTTGGACCAGATGGTGGAGTGCTACCATGGACGGTATGACGTTGCCACTGTGACATCACCCATTGGTTTGTGAAGCCTTTAGCTGAGTGTTAGCAATCACACATCATTAGGCAATGAGCATACCCTCAATAATCCTGTTTTCTGACACTTAGAATGACCAAAATGTACAAAATGGACTTAATGTTTTACTCAAGATGATTGAAAACGAGTGACTGAATCCATAAACTCACTAGGAAACTGTTTACAGAGGCCAGGGCCAAGGGCTGTTTTCTCACAGACTTCTGCAGAATGTATAGTCTTGTAACCACAGGTATCAGCCCCTGTTGGCCATTAAAAAGAATACAGATCCAGAAGCTACATCCATGTTTTAGATGGTCAGTGAGTGCTACTCTATCAGCTAACAGCAGCTAGCAAGTTACATCCAGATACACACACAGATACTTCCTGTTAGTGTTAACATATAAATAACATAATACTATAAATTCACTCACCAAAAAAACAAAACAAAACAGGAAGAGTTCTTGGATGGTCTGTCAGCACAGCAATAAACACGTTCAAGAAGTCAATTTCAGTGTCAGGAAGCAGCTGAGGTAACACCTCGCAGACAGCTAAGAGCTACAAATATCATCCACTTGTCACTCAAAACAGCCCAGACCCTAATACTGCCTCATCAAAGCATTTGCTTCATTTTGAAGCCGCAGAGGTTGCCATATGGGTTCAAGCTATAGCAACTCCATGACACCATTTGCCAATAACAATTATTTTTACATGGAAGTAGATGATGCATTTGTCTCAATTTTGTCTGAAGTCAAGGATTTTGCATCCTCCTGCTTGGTAAAAATGATCAGATTAGCAACTTTAAGCATTAAAGTGATATAACAAATTCACCCCTGGCACAACTGTCATGATGTGGGAAATTATCTATGGAGAGCAAAAGTAGGCTAAAACTTTATTTCTGCTTTAACCCTCTGGATTCAACGGACGTGGCGCCGCATCCAAGTCAAATGACCGATTTAAGATGACCTAGCAGCAAGACACAGCCTCGCTGAGTCTTCGTTTTAACTTGTGTTGAAACTTGTGTGTTTAAACTATATACCAGTTTTTAATCCTAACAGTGCAGTTATGTGGATTTTTTGACAGTTAGATGCATTTAAGTCCTACACCACAAAAATAACCATGCTTATATTGTCTGTGTTGGGGACACATCTTACGGTAGATAACACAGAAGCTTTTTTAGATATTTTGTGATGTGAATGTGACTGTGTAACTATGTAAAATAATACATACAAAAGCAAAAATGTTCTGAATCACATTTAGTGTTAAATTTTAGATCATATCAAGAGATATTTGGATTTCAGGTATTTGTTTTAGTTTGATATTGCAAAGCACCATTTGCTAGCAATAGTTGGTGCTGTTCTCCCAAAGTGTGGGATAGGATTAGAGTGAGGGTTAGCACATATGATGACTTAGATCTCAGAGGGTTAAAGGCCATTTTAACATTAAAATGTAGCTTCACATGGCCAATCAAGGAGCTACAGTTTATAGCACTTTGATCTTGGCATCACTTGTAGCCCTGGAGGTTGTCCTTTTCCTTGTTACACCATTATACTTCTTGTCTACATCATGGAAAAAGTAAAAATGTTAAACTTAAAAGTACAAATGTATTAATATGAACATTTCCATGCACTATGACTATTCCTTTCCTACATCAGTAGTACATGACATATTTGTCTGCTGGAAAGCCTGCAGTGTCTGACTTTGAAAGCCTTAGTTAAGACATTTTTGTGTAAATCAGCATGGTCCTAACTTTCCTGTTCCAGGATCATACTCCTTATCAGTGAGGGATTTGGACCACAACACAGGTGAAGGAGTGAAGCACTACAGGATCCGTAATATGGACAATGGTGGCTTCTACATCACAGCGAAAATATCTTTTAACTCGCTGAAGGAGCTCGTCCAGCATCATTCACGTGCGTACATCCTTTTGAGGGGATTATCAAGATTGCTGATTACTGCGGAGTCTTCATTTGGAAAATTTTATACTTTTCCTTTCTTTGTCATTCAGGTGATGCAGATGGGCTGTGCACAAAGCTGGTGAAACCATGTCAGTCGAGGGCACCACAGAAGCCCTGGTGGCAGGATGAGTGGGAGATTCCTCGTGAGTCCCTGAAACTGGAGCGCAGGCTTGGAGCTGGACAGTTTGGAGAAGTCTGGATGGGTCAGTGCATTTCCATTTGCATGAGTTTTAAACTTCTGCAGAGCTTTGCAGGAAAAGATCATGTGCACAAAGCCCAGTTGCTCATTCTGGTTGTGGGCTTGACTGTGTGGCTGCCAGAAAGTTTTAGCCAGGGTTTTTCTGCAGTGTGTGCAGAAGCGTTTCCTCCGTGCAGTCTTAATTGTAGGCTTTTTTGAGCTGGTTAACTGAAGAATGATGGAAGGTATTAACCATGTTACACAACATCGCTCAAGCAGCATAAATCTGGCTTTCCTGTGAGCTCATGTCTCCTAACAATACGCCCATGAATGTCTATTGTGATTGTGAAGGATTAAGGTAAACAAGACGCAAAGTGTTTTGATCACAGGGGTATCAGTTGAACTAATCTGTACCACAACCCCATTATTATTGAATTGTAGGGGTAACTTTCCCTCTATTCCCCATCCTCATTTGCCAGCACCATTTAACATCCCAAACAAACCTCTCTTTAAGAGCTAAACATTACCAACCATGGAACTCATTCTCCTTTCACAGCCACTTTATATTTACAATATTGTCTTGCATGTAGCAAGAGCTCTGTTTGTTTCTTCATCCTCATCCAAACATCGGTTCAGTGACATTCTTAAATAATGGGAGTGACTCTCACTGGTTATGAAATGTTTATTCATGTTCACATGAAAATATATAACTACCCTTTCTAACAAGATTTCCATAGTAGATAAAAAGGGCAGAGGGATGCTTTGAATAGTAAATATAATTTGCTCACAGTATCGCTACACTTCATGCTTGACGTCAACTGCTCAATGCTTTATATGACTGAAAGTGAAACTGCTCAGTTGTGGCTTTGGATGACAAGATAGAAAAGAGTGTCAGTGTAGCAGAGCTGGAATGAGGTCCTGTTTGCATGAAAGTCATTTAAAAACTGTTGCTCGTTTGGCAAATGGTCAATCGCTCCTCCCGTGACAAAAGTTCTGTTTAGAGTCATCAAATGTCTACAGAGCATTTCAAGTTGTAGTAGTGTTTGTCAATCAGTCCAATTTGATAATCTAATATTTGACAGTCATTGTGGATAAAATGTCATTCGAGTAAAGTTGAGGCCTGCTGACTTTGCTTCGTTTGACATTTTTGGCTTTCTGATAGTTCTGCACTTAATCATGATATGATATCAATCAGTCTTCATTACAGACAAAGAACAAAACAAGAAAGAAAATCACATCAAATAAAGATAAAACACAAAAAGAGAAAAAAAAATACAATGCATAAAGATCATTTTCCTACAAAATGCCTCCACAGCTGGGATTGGTACTGTGTGATAATAAATCTTATACTTGTTAGTCTCACAGTAACTTCATTTTCAGAAGCACTGAGCATGCAAACATATTTATACATGAGATTTTTCAATAGAGCTTTAAATGTTCTGACTCCAGCAGCTACAAACATCTCACTTGCACTGAACCATTTCAGGCATCCATGGTCCCCATAGGATGAATTCACATGACTTTGAGCATAGACCCTCATAATATATCACTCCAGGTGAACTGGCAGAAATGTGGTACTGGGTGACTTTTTTCAAGCACCACTTTAAGATTTGACTTGACTTGACTGGTCAGTCATGGCCACACACTTGCAAAAGTAATGACACAGTATTTAATGTTGTTTAACAAATATTAACCATAGATGACAAATGTGGAGCCACCCACTCACTTGTGAAGCCTTAATTTTGGCATTACGGCTGTTGCCATCTCACTGACAGGTTGCTTAGCAATTTGCATTCATAGTATGCGCTGGTGAATTGCACAGATGCCTGATTGGTGCTGAGTAACAGACTACAAAATTAGACTTTCCCTATCACTCAAAACAGATACACCCTTAATAATGCATAATCCCAAATGCTAAATGTACTTATATTTATATAGCACTTCTCTTTTCTTTTTGGTCTCTCAGAGTCCTGTCACATTACAAGCTACATTCACACACATGTTTATTTGCCACATCCACTCCATAAGTCTTAACACAATTTAAACAGGCAACAAGGTAAAAAACTGTTTTTACACCAGACCATGAAAAAGTTTATTTCATCTCCGAAGTTGATTTTCTTAACATAGGAGTCTGTGCGGACTAACCTACTTTAAACCAGCCTCAAGTGGCCATTCATTTTAATCAACGCATTAAATTAACCCAGTGATATCTATGTACCTATGTGTTTTCAGGTGTCTACAATAATGACAGGAAAGTGGCAATCAAGAATCTGAAAATGGGCACAATGTCAGTGGAAGCCTTCTTGGCAGAGGCCAACATGATGAAGAACCTGCAGCATCCACGCCTCGTCCGCCTCTTCGCTGTGGTTACCCAGGAGCCAATCTACATAGTCACAGAGTACATGGAAAATGGTAGGTAGAAACAAAGCATGTGTCACAACCTGGAGAATTTAACTAACGAGTTAGTAACACCCAACACTCAAGAGGGAATTCCAGATATCACTGGAAGCATCAAAAGAAAAAGAAATCATAACAGTTCCATAATATTTCCAAGCAATTCCTATTTGAAGGCAAATTAAAAAGATATTCGTTTGTAATCACACCAACTCCTTTCCATTCAATTAAGTCATCTAAAATATGTCTACGCCTGTCTGAAATCATCATTTCTTTAGAACCTCTGTTATAAGTCATAAGTTATAAGTCACTGCGCTCTTATAGACGTTCAGGATTAAACATGTTGATCTGCTATCAGACTTTGGGTGAAAGCACATGCTTGAACAAAGCACTGGGCAGCTTAATGTGTTTCTTCTTTTTTATG
This sequence comes from Heterochromis multidens, assembly GCA_015108495.1. Taxonomy (NCBI): domain Eukaryota; kingdom Metazoa; phylum Chordata; class Actinopteri; order Cichliformes; family Cichlidae; genus Heterochromis; species Heterochromis multidens. The sequence continues at coordinate 16,543 of VUQS01076166.1, forward strand.
AGTCATAATGCCGTCATATGTCTGCTCCACCCCAGTGAGCCTGTTGAATTAGTAGAATAGGTTTTGATCACACATCCACAGCTGCCCTTTTGTTTGTTTGAGTTTGATGTATGATAAAGAATGGACCTCTCACCTGTGATTTTTACATGAATGAAGCCATGTGAGGCAACCTGAATAAGGCAGCTACAGTAACTCATGAGCCTTTCCCCTCAAAGCATGCTGCTTTGAAGAAGTGGCCAAGCTTCTGATAGGCTATTTTCATCTTCTCCTCATGGCTCTCACTGCTGTGTGCTAAAATGTTTCAAAGCAAACATGAACTTTCACTTCTTTCCTGGGCCTCCTCCAGACATGTCACTGGTGTTTACACATCAAGGGGAAGTCTCTCCAGGCCGGTCTGAGACGAAGGGTGTTAAATTAGGAGAGGATGAATCACTGTGTTATTGTTCACAGAGACCCCTGATGGTGCCTGGCTCCCTTCCAGGGACACATTTACACAAATGTCGGCACATTGCACTGCTGAAGCAGTAAACAAACACACTGCAGCCCTTTTAATAACAGTTGTTCAGCATCTCACCACTGGATCTTCCTCTTTTTCCCCTCTCCTCTTACATAACATATGAGGAATTACTGTGAATCACAAATCATGGTAGCAGTTTCAGTACACTCAATAAAGGTTTATTGCTCACAAGTGCTGCTCTCATATGAAAGCAATCCTGTATCTGTTTCATTTTAACCTCAGAAATCTTTGTAATTCTTTTTCACTGAGAGGAACGATCACAAAATATACAGAGAGATGCTGTCACAAACACAACAACAGCCTTACAGCTGAATTGAATGGCATGCCTTTGTATAGTCTTCTGTGAGTAGCTTGCAAACCACCAGCACTGGTTCTACATGAGGCCATCTCTTTGTCTGGGATCCACATGTGGACAGGACACAATTGTCGCTTCTGTTGTGAAAAGAAAGGATGGCTCTGGAGTTCCCATCTTTTCAGTTTCTCCCTTATTTTATTATCAGAGACAACAAAGATGGAAAATAACAGGCGTGCCATCCCAGCTTCCCTTTGTGACCTTGACAAAGAGCGTTACTGTGGTTCTCAGACTTCAAAAGCTGTCTTCCGGACTTAAGCAAAGGAGTAACTGCCTCTTCTTTCCTGGCACAGTCATTCCTCTGAAAGTATTTCCTTTGGTTTGACTTGGTTGGGTGGCGTACAGAGGTATTGTTCTCTGCTAATCAAAGTCAGCACAAAGTCAGCTATCAGAAACCTGACTGATGTTCTCTGTACTTCCTCAAAGTGTTATGTTCACTGATTTGAGTTGCTATTCTGGTCCAGCTCATTTTATTTATGGCTGTGGAGAATCGTGAGGGCTGTTTTTGATAAAGGAAAATATAATTAGTCTTGTGGACAATGCATGACTTTTCCAATTAATTTTAGCATTCATTGTTGCCTAATCTTTTGCGCATAACAGTCATTAATGTGGATGCGCCATTATGCAACCTATTATTCTTTTTGAATTAATGAAAATTTAAAAATCGTATATATTTTTCTTACAGGTAGCCTGGTGGATTACCTAAAAACAACAGAGGGAAGCGGTTTGCCCATGAACGTTCTGATAGAGATGTCATCTCAGGCAAGATATTTATTTTCACTGTGAACATATCCGTCCACTTATCACTACTCTCTCTTCACTTCATTTACGAGATTTGCTTTCATTTAGTTTTTCACTTCCTATTATTCTAGCGCAACCCTTCTAGGCAGTAAAGTGCCAACTGTTGAGGCTTAGACTAATCTGGTGATAATACCAGGCCTGTGTGTGTGTGTGTGCAGATGTGAAACCATGTTGATGAATGCAGGTCTAGACACTGTGGCACATATAAAACTGTAATACCACAGAGTCCTATTACCTCTATAACAAGGGGAAAATGACCTGAACATGCTTTTTTTTTAATCACACATTTTCTCAACTTTACACACAAATGCCAACTCAGCTAAAAAAATAATAATCTGGGGGTGTGATGACAGAACCTGAAACTAAAAAAAAAAAAAAAAAAAAAAAAAATATTTTTTTTTGAAAAAAAAAAATTATAAATAAATTTTTTTTAAA
>VUQS01076166.1:27974-42052 GCA_015108495.1 Heterochromis multidens
AGGAGAAGGTGCCAGAGGAGGAGAAAATGGACACATCAAAGTGAGAAAACACTGCACACACATATTGACCATGGTGTCCAGGAGGTGGCTAAGTAGGAGCTCTAATCATTTCCTCACTCACTGTTACTCTGGGTCCTTTAGGCCAAAAGAGGAGTCCAAGACACCTTGAAGTTCTCAGCACCCAGTGATGCCAATACAACAGATCAGAACGGATGTAAAAGCAAGATTTTTTTGGATAAGTCATCTTTCCAGACTGCTGCAGTGAAAGCAAATAAAGGACTTTGACTTTAAAATATGAGACCTCACTCCCTGAGAATGGGATGGGGTCCAAACATTTTAGGTTCTGTGTTTTTCTAGGAAACCTTTTCAACCTTGCTGTTTATGGACTGAAGAGTGTTGTTTTTGTATACATTATCATTTTTTTATGCTCTTATACTTTTTCCTCGTGAATAACTCTGTAAAAATGTCTTCACAAATGTGTGCTTTTATATATCTGATGGATTTAATTTATTTAAATCATACGATATTTTGGCTACTTTGTTTTACGTATTTCAGTCCCACTTTTGTCCTGTGCCTTTGAATATGTAGTTGAACAGCATGCTGGTACCATAGATCCCTTTTCTGTAATATATTGTCACTGGTCTTGCCCGCCAAAGTCAGTGAGACGGTTGCATGTTCATGAATAGCTTTTATGTGGCACAGCGTAAACATATTTTTTTATATTTTAGGTTCTGATCTTTTAGTTTATATCCTTTTCCTGCCTCATAATATTGATAATGTTTAGGTCGGGTTAAGTCATACTCGGTGTAAGACTTATACTCCACAGGAATATGGGAGGCAAGACCTGTCAGAGCTCATTTGTTGTGTATATATAAATTTGTATTCTGAAAAACATCAGTAAAAGTGTTCAACACAAAAGACGAGAGCTTTCAAATGTTTTTCAAACCTGAAAAACTCCAAACTGAGCAACAAGAATTTCCATAAAGAGTTTCAGCTTTGTTCATAAAAGTTTAATTCTTTGAATACAAAACATAAACAACTTAACTTTTAAAAGGAAATCATTTTTTAAACTTAACATACAGGTGGCAGCTCTGTATTTAAGACATCAATACATACAAAAATCTAAACTTAAAACCAAACAGTAACAGTATTGTCTGATACTCATTTTGATATAAAGGGAAATAAAAGGCCATAGCTTTCGCTGGCTTGAGTGCAACAAATGTCTTCAGACAATATGTAACAAACCCATGCTATACACCTTAACAAACCATGTTTTATCCAGTTCAGTTCAGCAGTTTGTAACCTATTCTGTTAGATTTAGCTGCTTCAGAGCCATTCACTCTGCACCTCAGCAGCATTGCCATCCAGCAGGTCATCCTGCTCTGTAGGTCCCACTTCAGCATCAGCTTCTGAATCTGGCACTGGAGACGGTAGCACGATTTCAACTTTTCTCTGCAATTGAGACATAAAGTGTGTTTTCACATGAGAGGCTAAATTGGATTGAAACCTGCGTAATTTGATGACCCTGTATACAGTATCTTTTGTATGTTGTATGCTAATGTGAATGGGATACATTTAATAGCATTGGTATACTTTAGTGAATCGCTGTGATGAGACATCAACTTCTAACCTCTTGATTAGAACTAGTACAAACCCATATATGAAAAACTGGATTAAATTTGTTTCAAAAATTAAGTACATGTCATGCAACATGCACTGAGACAGAAATGTAAATTACATGTAGCTGGGGTGTGACAAGCAAAACCACAATTTGGCTAAAATCACTGGGCAACAGAGCTTTGAGATAACTTTCTGTGACGCAGAAATTATGTAATACTAATTATACAGCTTGGTGTAAAATAGGTCTATATTTAGCTGGAGATCTTACAGACTATGTAAGCTATGACATATCTGCAGCACTGAAACCAGGTCGAGTGCTCAGTGTGTTACCACTGTCTTCCATTTGTCTGTATTAAGCCCAAAAACAAATCACATTACTATTTGTGAATACAATAAAGCCAGAGGCCTGTATTACGAAGCAGGATGTGGGGCTATCCAGGTATAACTTCAGGTTTATTTCTTACCGGGTATATCACTGGGGTAAATTATGCTGCAGAGATGATCTGCCCTGGAGCAGGTTGTGTTTGAGATAAGGGATGAATGGGTATAAAAATCACTGCCTACAGACCAATCAATTGAGCAGAAAATTCCAGGAGGATACCATGGACCTCAGTGCAGGATAGTAAGAGAATCTGAAGGTTTTTAATAGCATCTAATGTCTCTGTCTTTCTCTGATGAGCATCAGTAAGAACAATAGATTCTTAGATGTAACTTCATTCCTTGATTTTTTTTTTCCTGTTGGCTGCAAACAGTTTTACGATCATAAAACAGGACACCTATTTGTACTTGTGGTTGTTGTAACAAATCTGCACAGACTATACAGCCTGTGTTTGAATTCTGTTTTTATATTTACTCTTTACACTCAGCCATTTCACTGCACCAGCACTGCAGCTGAAAGGATAAAAATTAAAACCACACATCAAAATATTAATTTAATGGAATCACAATTATAATCTATCAGATTCTCCCATGTCTTGATGATAGCTCTACGATGATACTGGTATGTTTGTTAACTTCCACAGTTGGCTTTTTTTGTCTTTCCTTCCAGACTTTTAAGATAAAATGATCATATAAAACTACTCTTGTACACAAACTTCCTCTTGCTAGAGTGTCAAAGGAGGACATCCAGGAGACAGCGATGTTAAGTCTTCAACGTCTGCACAACCTTTATTTCTGAACTATTTTTTAACCAAAACTGGACATTGAGATGCTGAGCCGATACAAGTCAGCCAATACAAACTTCATTTTTGATTTTGCTTACCAATTCAATTTTGTTTATATAGTGCCAAATCACAACAACAGTCGCCTCAAGGCGCTTTATATTGTAAAATAAAGACCCTACAATAATAATCAAATAAAAAAATCTTGAAATTTGTCACTATAATATTTATTTACCACAATGTGACACTAATAAGTAATACAGGACTAACTAAGGCTAACACTGCTGACAGAGTCATTGATCTGATTGTAGCTTACCCTATTCTTCACGAGTGGCCTCTTCCTGCATGGACAGAGGTAGAGGAATGAAGTGCAGACAGCAAAGCAGCGGAAGGAGAATACTGTTTCCACAATGGACATAAAGATGAGAGGCACCCACAGAATGATGGTGGTTCCCTTAATGAAATAAAGCACAAAACTTCTCACCACACAGCAGTTCAAATCAAAAGTGGCAGCTGGATGGACGTTTGTATTCAACTTACGTAGATACGGGTGGGATCAAAGGGGCATTCATATGTGATGCTAGAAGAGCCAACATTATGAATGGCTTGGTTGCAGTGTGTTAGAAGGCCCTTTCCTTTAGAAATAATGGCTTTAATCACAGAACCTAACAAGCCCATGGTGGAGGCAACTGCCAGGAAACCTGCCAGGAAGCTGAAGACCAACAGGACCCATATCTGCAAGGACAACATGACAAAAACAGAGTTTGTACAGTTCTAACGAGCTTGAAAGTCAATATTTGGTATGACCACCTTTATTCTTCAACACATCCTGAACTAAAATATTACTGATAGCGCTCCATTGTGTGTGTGTGTGTGTGTGTGTGTGTTTTCTTTTTTCTATCCAGGTATGCTTTTACTGCATTGGCAGTGTGTTTGGGATCATTGTCGTGCTGAAAAATGAAACTGTTGGAATTCACACATTTTCCGGACAGGATAACATTGTGGATCAAAATATGATCAAAATAATATGAATTTTGACAAGACCACCAGGTGACATCACCACTGGGTTAAATCCAGCCCAAACCATAATGGAGCCTCCACTGTGTTTTACAGATGGCTACAGATGCTGACTGTTGTATGTATCTCCTGACCTCCTTTGGCATACCTCAGCATTTCTTCCTGTTTCCCTTCCTTAAGAATGGCTTTTGACAGCCACTCTTCCAATAAGACCATTTCTGATGAGGCTTCAGTGAACAGTCCAGATGCATCTCTCAGGTCCTGTGTCCTGTGATGATTTTTTTTCCTATTTCTTAAGAACACAATTTTTAGATACTGCTCATCTGCTGTAGATAGGTTTTTTTTTTTTTTTGTTTTTTTTTTAGGTCTGCCACATCTTCTTTTGTCCTCCACTTATCCAATTTCCTCAAATTCTTTTAAGGACACGCTGCACACCATGCTGAGATGTGTCAAGTTTTCAGTTCAGCTCTTTGGGAATCACCTTCTTGGTGCTGCAAAAATATGATTTTATCCCTGACAAACTGTGTTATCGTTAGGATTTTTCATAGATTCAAATAAAACAATGGAAACAAATGATGTGTTTTTGCAACAAGCTGCTATTAACAAAGTGTCTAAAGATAACACCTGAAAAGGGTTCTTATAGGTTAATGTTAAGTGGCTTAACAAACAGACATACACACAAAAACATTCATCTGAAAATGGTCAGGTACAAGGACTGGACTGAAAATGAGTGAAAAATCAGCCAGTGTCCAAAGAAAAAGTCTGAAAGAGCTTCAGAAAGCCTGGAGAATATTGCTCAAGAGCACTCCTGGGAAGCAAAATATAAAGAAATGAGAGGTGGTTCAAGACTTTCGTACAGTACTGTATGTTGGGAAGTTTCAGAAATGTTTCTCCATGATAGATAACATGAGAGGGGACATGTAGCAGAAGTCATAGATTGTTCTGTGAAAAGGCATCCAATGTTTCAAAAAAATATTTGGATTCTACATTTGCATGCGCGTGTTACATATTTAAATAATTATCTTCCATATCTCCACACACATGCACTGAGTCAAAAGCAAAGGGCAGGTTATAACAGCAGCCAGCAAATGACAATCGTTTGCCAAAAACAGGGGAACAGTATTTACCATGATCCTGTTTTTCTTGTTTCTGGACAGGACTATAGCTGTTATTCCAACAATTACTCCCTAAGGAAAAACCAGAAGTTCAGGAAAAAAAAAGACAGATCATTAATAACAGACAGATGACGCAATAACATGACTCAAAATTGCAGTTTACCCTTCAAGTGACATAGTGGAGACCCCAGCTGTATATTTAAATGTGCAGTTGTGATGGTTTGATCATGTTTCCTACCATGAATTTGTCAATCTGCTTCTCTTACAGCTTTACAGTTTTTTTTTTTCCTTTTTTGAGGATTTCATTTTATTGTGATTTTCTACTTCTAATCACTACATATGTAATGTCTTACAGTCAACCTAGAGAAGAAAAATTCACTGTTTGAACCTTGAGGCTGATCACAGCGGTAACAGAAACATCTATACTGATTAAACTCCTTTTTGCATAAAATTATTCAAAACCATAACTAATTACACATAAACTTTTTAGAATATCTCTGATAGACAGAAATAAAAGAAAAAGTAAAGGTATGATAAACAAAAATAGAATCACTAAAAGAAATGTATAAAATATAATGGGGTCATAATTTGGCCTGCTGTCATTTTAGTCAAAATATTTGTCTTGTATAACAGCTTTTAGTATGTAGCATGCAACAGTACATAGCTGTCAGTGTTAGTTCTTTACATCCTACCCCTTACCAAAAGACCTGCCACAATTGCGATGATATTAGAGATGGAGTACACCATATTCCTGGCACGAGGGTGCACATTGATGTGTCTGAGCACAGCGCCCTGCACCAGCGCTCCAAGAATAAAGTTTACATGGCCCACCAGCACCAGTCCCAACCCCATCTTCATCAAGACTTTGTTGTCTTTGAGGTTGGCACAGCATAGTCCTAAGGGAAGCCAAAATAAGTTAGTTTGAAATCATGAACTTAACTTAGCCCTGAACATTATGATCACTGCCAAAAAAAAAGATAAACAACTAAGTCATCATTACATTGTGTGTGTAGCAGCTCATACTGTCAGACAGCTGTGTATACACCAGCATGATGTGTATGCACACAAGTTTATTAAATGTGATTTGAACTGAAATGTGATCCCACTGCAAAACACTGAGAACTTGTGTGACTTTACTGCAGACTTCACCGTGGCTTAGGCAAACTCGAAAAGGAAGCGGGGCAGCGGTTAACACAATAAGAGAACAAGGCAGTAACCACAATTATCCCCGACCCCTGCAGAGAGGCCTGAAGATGTCTTCCACTGCATGCAGAAAATGCTGCAGCTGTGGTAACAACGCAGGTCTGAGCAGGCTCCTCTTGCACTATTTTGTGTCCCTCCTTCTGAGAAAAAAAAATGTGAAGCACATACCTAAAGAGCCCATGTAAGCAAATCCTGAACCAAACAAGACAAAGCTTTGGGTGGGGTGTTCAAACATTTACCACCACACACAGGTGGCCTGAGGGTCTCCTGCTCTCTCAATCATCCCTACAGGTGGATGCTGTGGAAACACTTTCAGTGTTTTTAGACATAATATTGTCAGTCTCTCGTTTGCTGCCACACATTTTGTCACTGTAGTGTAAAGACTCCATCAAGAGCAATAACAGTGCTATTTTATGTTTCCTAATATGAAAACATAAAATATAAGATAGTCCTTTCATCCTCCTTGCTGCTGTCTTATTCTTTCACTTTGCTTAGCTCCATACTAATAAAGGATATTTAGAAGGGTACAGGCTCCATATAGTAGTATGAAAGCATATCCAACCTATTCGCATCCAGTAATCTACAGCCATCTAAAAGCTTTCACTTTTATATCAAAGAAACGCTACAGAAATATTACCCACAGTAAGACCCAACAATACAATTAGGCAGATTATTCTTAACCGATATAAACTGCAGGAAAACACTAAACTGTTAAGTTATAATACAACAATAAAACTGTGGGTTGTCTATGTCTCTTCCTCGCTGAGCTTCATGTACAAAAGCACAGACCACGCCTAAAAACTTTTGCACGCACGTCCACCTGCTCTCTACCTGCCAGGCTTCGTGTAAGTGAAAGGTTAACTTACCTGTGCGTGTCCTTCTGTCTCCTTTATTTCCCATATTATTTTTGTTTTAAAGTCATTCTTGACAGCTTTCTAACTTTTCGCTTTTCGGTGAGTTGTCTGCTTCCTCTAACGCCGCTCACCTGGGAACAGCCAGATTCTACCTGAGCGGAAACTCCGCCCACGATATCTTACAAAACAGTGCAGCGTCTGTCAGAGAAAACAAAAAGCATCCATATGTTCATAAATAATGCAGCTTATTTACTACTGTTCTTCTTTTTTTTGTAATTTTTACAGTATTTTTTATTTATCACAGCTTGTCACAGAAAAAGCTTGTCTACTGAAGAGAAACACTCTTATACGTATGACTGCTGCTGACTTTAGGTTTTGTATTGTCTGCAAAAAGTATAAAACTAAACTAATCAATTAAAACACGAGCCACCCCTCATTTCTTTATATTTTGCTAGGGAAATGGGAATTAGGTGCAGCGATTTAATTAAACGTGTGGGCTAAATACATATATGGAAATGCAGCATATAAGGCGCAAGAATTCGTACAATTGTACAATTCTAACAAGCCTGAAAGTCAAGTTGCTGCCTTTTGTTCCGTTCTGTCAACATGATCCCACACTGCTTCAGTAATGTTGAGGTCTCTGAGGCTCTGGGGAGGCTAATCTGTCAAACTGTGTTATCTTTGGCATTTTTCATAGATTCAACTTAAGAAATGGGAACAAATTATGTGTTTTTGTGGCAGGCTGCTAGTAACAAAGTACCTAAATATACAATTTCTTTTTCTTTGCGAAGTTGTCTGTTATGTGTAGACACAACACTGGTTCATCCTTTGATTTAGGTGCCTCTTTTATGCTTGAATGATTCATAGGTCAGTGTTAAGTGGCTTAACATACAAAGAAAAAAAATCCCCTGAAAATGGTCAGGTACAAGGACTGGACTAAAAATGAGTGAAAAACAGCCAATGTCCAAAGAAAAACTTTGAAAGACCTTCAGAAAGCCTGGAGAACTATTGCTCAAGAGCACTTTTAAAAATTACAAGAAAGTCTGGCTCCTTGGAAGCAAAATATAAAGAAATGTGGGGTGGCTCAAGACTTTTGCACAGTACTGTATTTACCTGTGTGAGCATTACATTGCTGGGGAGAGAGAGGTATGTTACACATTTACATTTTTCCTGACTTTGTACAGTCCATCACAATAACACCAAAGTCAAATGAAAGAACAAAGTCTTGGGCATATGTTTTGTATTCATTACTTCTTAATATCTTAATTAACCACAAAGAAACAGACACTGGTACATTGTTCACAATAAGCCCAATCAGTGGGTACGTAGTTACATTTAGTGCCCTTAAAGATCTCAACATAGCAAACAGTCATTTTTACCTCACTACAAACAACTTCCTTATCTGACAGCCATCTCACAAGTTCTCAGTGTATCTGGGTTACACTTCTGCCATGCATGACTTGCCTGGCCTTGAGGTGCAAGCATCATGTACGCAAGTCTCCTTTAGTCAGCTTTTTGACAATGGCTCCACCTAGATGAGACAGAAGGTGAGGTGCTACCATTTTATGTCTTTCTGTAATCATTTCTAACCATCTTCCTTCCTGCTATCCTTCAATTCCTTCTTTCTTTTCTTGAAAGTATTCAGAATCAGAATCTTTATTGTCATTGTACTTTTGTACAATGAAATTGTATGCAGTTCCATTCAGTGCAAAGAGAGCAATCTAACTATCTTATTAAACATTTTTCCTATGTACAAAAATAAAAAAGAGAATTTCTAATAAATAAACAGTATAAAATATACGTGTGTATAAAAACGTGCATGTTTGTACATTATTTATTGCACAGTTGTTCACAGCTGAAAAGTACTGAGGGTGGCTATTGCACAGGTTAGTGAAAGGAAGGCATACCCTTCAGTGTTTATTTATTATTTATTATTGCAACAGCCCTGCAATAGGTGCTGTTTTTCAGTATTCCAAAACAGTGTTTTTTTTTTTATTGTTGTTGTTTTGTTTTTTGCCATACGTACCTATATGTAACAACATGCCCCAAAAGTCACTGAAACCAGACTTTCCCCAATCTAACATGAATAGTAATGTTAGCTAAATCTCGAGATTAGCACAACACAGAAGCAGAGCCAGAGTTAAATTATATTTCTTTCATCTACTTAATGGAAAGATATAATTTTGAATATTAATGCCTAAGAAGTTATGTAACTTTAAATGCAAAATGTCTTTTTTTTAACATTTAAAGGTGAAAAATAATAAAATTGTGCTGACCTAAAATAGTGTGATTTTCTCTGCATGTGAACAGGAAATTAGTCCTAGAATGTGTTTTCACATCTTTTGGTTTGTTCAGATTGTAGCTGAGGAATGACCTGCATGACAGCTTAACCCTCCCCCTAATCTACAGGTTTTCATGTCGTCACTGATAGCCCCACAGATCTTTTATAAAGGGGCTTTTATGCTTATTTCCAGCACCATATTTTCTTATTCTTGAACTCTACTAGAATAGTTTTGCATAATTTACAGTGCCAAATAATCCTGATTTATCTTATGCTGGGCCTTGGTGCAGCCCTTCAGTTCATCTCTGTCTGAAACAAGCTGTTTTAGCTCCTCTCCATATTCAGCCAGTCTTCCTTTACACCTTCTGGTTGGATTCACTCTCAGAAACAGGTTTTAAACAGCAGCTTACTAGGCCTTCTGCGCTCACATCCGCTGATTAGAATACCAAAAAGGTGTCACAAAATCACAAAAAAAACCAAAACATCATTTTGATCAATTCAGAAATGTCATCATCCACATTTTCTTCAAGTGAGTAATGCTGGAACAATGGAGTCATTTCAAATACCAAACTCTGAACAACCATAAATGTGAACATAATACACATTTTACTTCATTAACTTTGTATTTTTCTCTCACAGCATCTTAAATGCTTCCCATCCCATTGCCCTGGTGTTAACAATGAATACAGAATAATTTCCACTCAGCTTCATTGGTTTGATTGCCAGCAGCTGTCTTCACTGCCACTGCACCTTATTAATGACACCCTTGTGGCAGGGCCATGATCTGAATTGTTGGTCCAGTTTGGGGCTCATGATGGGGACAACACAGATATCTCTTCGCATGTTTCTTGGCTGGTTTATTGCTGTTCAGTCTGCTGTAACATATGATTCCCAGGATTTTGTGGGATTTTATGAAAATCTGCAGCCTTTTTCATTTGAAAGAAACTTTGATTTCTCTCCGCATGGCACCATCTTCAGCTCCTGGCGATCCTGGACCCCTGACTTTCACAGGCTTGCTGGATTCTCTCCCTTCCTCAATGTTCCCAGAGTACAGGTGTATTGCGATGCATCTATACTAACTGTGCTGGTTGATAAGAGAATCGGTGGTCTCGAACTGACTGGAGAGGAAATACAGCTGGGTAATGGCTGCTTCAGCAATGGAGAGCTTGCAAATGAATTTGTCTTCGCTTATGGTTTTGATGAATGTGGAACTACACCTGTGGTGAGCATACAGAGTTCTCTGTTGCATTCCTGCATCTTTTTATGAAACTTTTACCAAAACTGCACTGACTTACAGGTGGAGAATGGCTTGGAGGTGTTTGTCAACACCCTCTACTTGAATCAAAGAAAAACTTCTCCCACCTGGTGGAAAACTCCCTCTACAGTCCATATCTCCTGCTTTGCAAAAAGGTATGTTCTGTTACTTAAACATCTGTAGCTAGTCCTCAGCCATACTTACAGCAGGTGCATGTATTTACAGGTCGAACGATATTCCAAACTTAAGCATTGGAACACTTCTTGCAAGTGACGAGGATGTTAACATCAAAGCCATGAATCGTGAGTAACGCCACACATCAAACTTTATTTTTTGGCTGCAGTTTCATTTGTAAACCATTCTTTCCTGCAGCATCCTGGACAAGAGCAGCAGAACCAAATGTCTACAAAAGAGGCCAGGTTGTCAGTCTTCAGGTGTCTGCCAAAACCATGCCAAATCAACAGGCTTTTATCCAGTCCTGCTTTGTCTCTGTGTCCCCTGAGCCTCGAGCTAAACCAAGGCATACAGTCATATTTAACAAAGGGTAAGCATTGTCGGGTATTTATCTCAACTGTCTTTATGTCTAACCTTCTAATCGCCTGAGATATCACTGCTTTCTGCAGGTGTGTAACCCCACTGGGTTCTTCCCCTCCTATAGTGAAGTTTGTGGCCTCCAACAGAGCAGATGCGGTTAATTTTGTTCTGAACACATCTTATCTCATTTCTGAGGTAAGTTTCTATAAACTGATTCACTGATGTGTGACTCTGAACCTTCTCTGATCTGCCTTCTGAACTCTTCTCCAAGTTGTATATCCACTGTAGTGTGCTGATCTCGGACCAAGGTGTTACCGCTGGCTCTAAATCCTGCAACTACAATGTGATCCAGTCAAGGTATTTTTTTTTTTTCCCCTTTTCTTTCTTCCCCCCATGTCCTATAAATAAGACTTTCCTTTCAGATGGGAGGAACTAGGTGGCGATTTAGAGGCATGTGAGTGCTGTAGCTCAAGGTGTAAAGGCAAAAACCTTCCTAGTGGTAAGTGCCTGTGGTTTCCTGTCTAAATGTGATGGAAACAAGAAAAACTTTATAACTGACTTGCTGCATGCATGCATTTCAGATAACAAAACTATGGTCAGCACTGGTCCGTTTGTCATTGTGGATGAAGATGGTGGGAGAACTCCTGTGCTTTCAGTCTCAGAACAAGAAACCTCTAATGTTGAACCAAACTCCATGCTGTCTGCTCTTCCTGATCCTGCTGACATGATAGTTACTGGTGCTTCTGTTCCAAGAAGCGAGTTCACAGCTCCCCCACAGGGTGTAGTGATCGTGAGTCAGGACCCCACCACCAGGCTGACACTCTGGCTACCTGAACAGGTGCAGAATGCAGAACATGGTGGCAATCTAGGTCCTCGGTCTGAAAAGGGAGTAACTGAGTTACAGCCAAACTTGAATAACATTCCTGAGCTGCACTCTTCAACCACAGATAAAGAGCCTCATCTGAATCCAACAAATGAGCTCAGAGGTCAGAGTTTCAGTGGTGTTTCTGTGTCAGATTTGAATTTGCTAACAATGGTTAAAGGGTGGCAGATTCCTCCACAACCAGCAACTCCAGAGGAATTCAACAGAAAAAGCAGGTTTGAAAGATCTGGGAACTCTGGCAGCAAAGAGGAACAGGTTGACTACTCTCTGCCAACTGAGGTTAGTGTAAAGCACCTTATGCTGGTTGAAAGGCCAAATCCACCAGAATCAGACAACACAGCTGCTGTAGCGGAATCCCAACCTGAAAAATGGCTGCAGAATAATGAGATTAAGGACCTGAATAGAGACAAGCTGCCCCAAATGCTGATGGATGAAACTGTAATGCCTGAGGGAACAGATGAAATCCCACCAATAACTCGCTCCAAACTCACGTTTTCCAAAACCACTGATGGGTTGCAGACTCTGAGTTATGAGGAAGAGGTGGTGAAGCAAAAGAAATGTCCAGTGGAAAGAAAAGAGTTTAAACTAAAGGGGCTGCACTCAACTTTCTTGAATTTGTTGAGGTAAACTGCTTGTTTGTAGTGAATTGGCAGAATGTTCAATGCATGTAAAGATGACTGATTTATTTTATTCTTTTCAGGAGGATGAAGAAAGAATAACTGGCTTTAGAAGACTTTAAAATTGTGCTTTAGCTGAATAAAATTTCTGTGTAATAATCCGGTCTCATTACTTTGTTTTGGGGTGGGGGGCATTTTAAATGACCTTGTCCAGGAAATGAGGGAGGTATTTACTTTCACAAACCACTTCTAATGGTGGTCATCAGTGAATAACATTTTTAGCCTGTCTGAAAATTCTCCACCCTGGCCTCAGTGAAAGCTTTTTATTCCCACCCAGATGTCGCTGTAGGGAGCTGGGCTCTGTAGTTGGGACGGTACCATGTGCGCTCTCCCTTTTACGCCGCATGCTCAGTGTTTTTTCTACCCCAAGTTTGACCCTGGCCACTATTTCCTCCGCACCGTCACTCTCTATAAAGTGCCCATGCTTCCCCCACGCAGTCTCTTTCCCCGGCCACAAAACAACCGTGAGTGTTCAACTCACTGTTCTTGAAAAACTTAAAATAAAAATATTATAAAAAATATAAAATCAACAAAATCTTAAAGTGCGGATCTACTTGAAGAAATAGAAACCTTATTTAAAAAAAATAGCAAAATATTAATTAAAAAAATATATATAAACATCAGGCCTCCGGCTTAACTCGAAGTTGTCGTCTGTTTTAAAGGAAACAGTTCAGAAGACACCGGTCTTTAGCGTGCTGCTTTTTCAGGTTTGGTATCTTTTCAACAAGCCCGATCAGCTGTCTATACAGGCTGTCTTTAAGCGAAAGCGCAGTTTGGATCCGGCGTACAGTCCATACCGGCATTTTTCTGGCTTTTTTTTTTTTTTTTTTTTTTTTTTTTTTTTTTTTTTTTTTTTTTTTTTTTTTTTTTTTTTTTTTTTTTTTTTGGGGGGGGGGATGCTGAGAAAAGCACACACACACTTCCCTAAATTAATTATTAAAAATTTCAGTTGATATTTCTTCTTTGCAAATATTTTATCTATCTAATAATTTATGACAATGATAACTGAGCAAAATTATCAGCTGCCTCTTTAGGAAGTGTTTTTTAGTGGAGACAGTCTCCAGTGTTGAACTGCAGCTGTTGTTGGTAGTACTTGTTCTGGTCTGTAGCCTCTGATGGCAATGCAGCAACACCAAGAGGCAACCTCTGGAGCTGAAAAGAAAAAAGCCAATGCTTTGTGGAAAAAAAATCTGCAGTTCCTTCAGGTGTCACTTGAGTCTAGCTTCAAAAGAAAGTCAATCCCTATAAACTGCTATGTTCAACTGCCCAATTTTACAGCATTAAAAAACATATATACTGCCAGGCACAAAAATCATGGTTTGGGCCTCTATGGATAGTTTGACTGATTGACAGGTATCCCATGGTAGGGAGCACCCTTCACTATTTTGAGTCATTAAACTGGACTTCACTCTGTGTGTGTGTGTGTGTGTGTGTGTGTGTGTGTGAGTGTGTGTGTGTGTGTGTGTGTGTGTGTGTGTG
>VUQS01076167.1:0-20952 GCA_015108495.1 Heterochromis multidens
TATCTTGTGCCTCCACTTCCTAATACACACACACATGGATGCGTGCTTACACACAGTCACAACGTTCACACACACACACACACACACACACACAGACACATACATACACACACACACACACATATACACACACACACACACATATACACACACACACACATATACACACACACACACAGACACACACATACAAAGACACACACACACACACACACACACACACACAAAGACACACACACACACACACACACACACACACACACACACACACACACACACACACACACACACACACAGACACACACACACAGACACACACACACACACACACATACAAAGACACAGGCTTTTTCACAAATGCTCAGGGTCTCCAACTGCGGCCTTGTAGAGAGGAGAGGAGAGGAGAGAATACCAGGGAGGAGAGAAGAGTAGTAAGAGATGAAGGGAAGGAGGAGAAGAGGATTCATATAGATTTGATAGATTGGAAGCTTGAGGCCGAGAGAACACCTGAGGGAAGAGCAAAATAAATTGGATGGAGAGAGAAAGTGAGAGAGAGAGAGATGTAGGGAAAGAAATGAGAGAGAAAGACAATAGCTGCACAAAATTGGATTGAGAGAGAAACAAAATGAGAGATAACAAGCAGAGGACAGGAGGCAGAAAGAGAGGCAGAAAAAGAAAATCTGGAAAAGGGTAGAGGATGAAAGAGACGAAGACCAAGTAGGAAAGATAGAATGTAAAAAATAAAAAACAAATGGATAGACTGAGGAAAGAAAGAAAACACTACAGAAAATAGAATATTCTTTATTGTAACTACACAGCTATGAAATTTTGCATGGCTTCTCTCATATAGAAGGGAATAAAAACATAGATTAGAATATATATATATATATAAAATAAAAAATATATAAAATTGAATAAATAAAGCATTACGAACTGACTGATCCACCAATTGTGGTGTTAAAAAAAAAGAAACATGGGAGAAAAAAATACAAAGAATTAAATATAAAAGAAATAAAAGCGTGAAAGACCAACAGATTTAAAGGACTAAAGATGGGGAGAGAGAGAGAGACAGAGAGACATGGAGACTGAATAGAGGAATGCTGGCAGTGCTTGGCCAGCAAATTATTTGCAGAGCTACAGATTTCCAGGCTGCCTTGCTGGCCTTCCTGCCTGTCTGTCACCCTGTGATTGTGTGTGTGTGCGTGTGCGTGTGCATACACTCCCAGGTTATTTTTACCCCTCCATTTAAAATCTGCTTGGGGATGCAGAAGCACAGGAAGTGAGTGTCGTCTCACTTTTCCTCCAAGCGAGCTTCGGTTCTCTTCCACAACCCGTCTGTCCCGTTGTACTACTACCACTGTTGTACCACCTCTTCTCCCATGATGCATCAGGGCTTCCTTCCATACACAGGGAAAGATGAAATCAGGTCTGATGATTATGAATATGTTGGATGACTAGGACAACGGGCAAGTTTCCCCTGGATGCAGATTTCTAACACAGTGGGCAAAATGGCTGGTCCAGAATTTCTGTGTTTACCTGTTAAAGGTATAAATAGATGTTTAAAGGGATTCTTATGAAAGTAACTTTTGCTTTTTGCCTAATTATTTACCTTTGCCCCCCCAAAAAGTGACCACAACAAAGAGTGGGGACCCAGGAGGGAAAAAAGTCCCAGCATTTTATTTTTTTTTCTATCAGCTGGCATCACATATAAAACACCTTAACAGATAATGCACCAGCACAAGCAACAATGTCGGCCAGTTACGTAGGTTACATCGTAGGCACTATAAACATTCACCGCAGAAGTCTAAATTGGGGCTTAGAGCATGCCATTTTACAGCTGCTTTAACAGGCCACAGTTGCTGTGAATCTGCAAACCGCTTTGCAACCCACCTACCAGTTCATGCTATTCATGCAATTTCTGACTTAATCAGTGTCATGTACACTGCCATTGATGTCTCTCTCCTCTTTACTGAGGAGGTCTTGCTGTTGCTTCCCACACCTTTAGGCTTTCCACAAATATCCCTGGAAGGGCAGGAAGGACCCAGAACAGTGCCATACACCTAGATATAAATGATGGAATAACAATCCCATTTTGACTAAATTCATCCTGACAGAAAGCAGCTTCTGTCTTATAAAACTACATTTTAAACCATTATATTGTCTCTGGTCTGTTTTCCATAAAGTTATTGTAGTGTTTTTCTTTGCTCATACTGATGGCATCATTACTTTAACGCAGACTTCACATTGGTGATAAAAAAAAAAGGTATTTCATATAATACCTAAATAATACTGCTCACCTGTATAGACCATTTGAACTATTGTAACCAAAACTGTCACTGATGCCAAACAAACAACAACAGGACGTCAGAGCTGAGCAGTGACAGCTGAGGATAAAGATGTTTTGGTCTGAGGTGTTTTTGTCCTCTCAGGAGAACAGCGTGTTTTCACATTTCACAAAGATGTAATTTAGCTTTTATTCCTGTTGTATGCTACAGTCTATTTTTGCTTACTGCTTCTCACTATGTACGTGCACAGTGCTGGAAATCAGATTGTGCACACTTACTAGAAATGCTAGCGACTTCAAAATAAGTGGGATATAAAATGTTTACATGCAACTTATAAAATCTATTGTCAAATATTTTTATTTCTTATTCACAACAGGAGAATTTGGAGTCATTTTTTTGAGGGTATGAATGAAACAGGAACAGTTCACTCAAATTACAGATTGGTTTTAGTTAGCTCAGTAGCTCAGAAAGTATAGCCAGATATAGCCTGATTTCATTTATCAGAAAACCCATCAATTCTTCCAATTTCTACCACTAATCTGGGTCTGGGTCACATTGCAGCAGTCTCTATGTGGCATTCACAACTCAGCCAAGACACATAACCTCTCTTATTCTTTTCGATCACCACCCATGGCTTTTGGTGAGGGTCAGAACGATGCTTCAAGTTCACTGCAGACAATTTGCCAAGCCGTCTCTCAATCTCTTGCTCCACACTTGTGAACAACACTATGAGATTCTTGAACGCCTTCAGCTGAGGCAGCAACTCATCCCCAGCTGCGAACAGGCAGTCCACCTTTTTCTGGCTGAGAGCCACGGTCTCAGTCTAGGAGGCTCTAATTTTTATCCCTGCTGCCTTTTCAGTCAGCTGCAAATGCCCCAGTTCAAGCACGAGGTCACTGCTTGAAGAAACCAATGCACAGCAGTGAGAGCACAAGAACAGCGTGTGACTTCTACTTTTAGCCAGTAGAAATCAGAATTGCCCTGAGAACATATCTCAGAGACACAGGAATAATAAGGAAAGATCAAATCTTTCCTACATGGAGATCTCAGGCTGTATCTGCTGCTACAAAAACATCTCTTGTGATTTTACAAAGGATGCCAAGCGTGGCCCTTTTCACTAAAGAGGCCACTATGTTTAAAATGAATGTACAGTAGCACTGTCCTGCTTCAATTCTGCTGCATCAAATTCGGTAGAACTGTAGTTGTGAAGTTTTAGAATAGTTTCATTAACATCAATTTCTACAGTTTTCATAAGGCATTTTTTAAGTTTTTCAAGTCCTAGTCTTGCCTGGTTAAGATGTCATGTATCTTTATCCATAAAACCCAAGCTTGTTAATTTTGGCACTGCAGTTTTTGAAGCTGTTATTGACTAATTTTGGGATGATTTTCAGGTGGTAACTAAAAACAAAGTCTGGAGTTTAAGGGGATGAATCGCTGTCCTGAAACCTCTTTCTATCACCTTTAGATACATCCATGCCCTCTATCTGGGTGCCAAGAGCCGCTGGAACAGCAACGGGCCCCGCCGCCAATTCCACTGGAGGCTGATGTTTGAGAGCGCTGACATCACCATGCTCCGCCTCCTGGAGGCCTTCCTGAAGTCGGCCCCACAGCTCGTTCTGCAGCTGAGCATCATGATCCATGGAAACGGTGTCCTCCCTCTGCAAGGTGACACATACAGCCTTCTTTTCTTTTTTCACTGTGACAGATTGTTTAAATTCTTGTCCTTAATGAGTGAAATTCAGCTTTATTTTTCTTTTTTAGCCATCATTACCACTAGTTATGGTGACACTGGACAAAATTTTCTGCTGAGATTTGGTACACAGCACTATTGCTACAAAGATGAATTGAATTGAATTTTATTTATATATCGCAAAATCACAACAACAGTCGCCTCAAGGTGCTTTATATTGTAAGGTAAAGACTTTACAATAATACAGAGAAAATCCCAACAATCAGACAACCCCCTATTTGCAAACACTTGGCGACAGGGGGAAGGGAAAACTCCCTTTTAACAGGAAGAAACCTCCAGCAGAACCAGGCTGGAGGGGCAGCCATCTGCTGCGACCAGTGGGGGGTGAGGGGAGGGAGACAGCCAAGACACGTCATAAATGAAGATGCAGCGGGTCGAAAGTTAAAGCAGGAAGTCAGTGTGTGCATTGAGACAGCTCACATATTTTGACCTTTCAGAATTATTATTGATGTTGCTGCATATAAGAAGGGTTTCTTATTGATGGAAATAAGAACCATGTTGTAATAAAGCAGAGTTATCCTTTAAGATGCTTGTCAGAAATTACTTATAATAATTGCCAATGAAATGAGGTCCAGTTTGTTACAAAGTCCTCCTCATAGAAAGAGAGAAAGAAAGAAGAGATGCTGAATGAAGTGTGCAAGAATGTGTGTGTTTGTATGTGTGTGAGTATGTGATATCACTAGAAGAATCTATGCTTTATTCATGCACCTCTTACAAGAAGCAGATTGGCCTTTGATGAATAAAACAAAACAGTCTCTCTCTCTCTCTCTCTCTCTGTGTGTGTGTGTGTGTGTGTTCACTTCAGTACTTTTCACACTCAGTGTTCACACACACCTGGCGGGCACCAGCAGCAGCAGAAGACAAGTGTCAGAAACATATTTAAATAGTACAAAACACACAGCTGACTCATAAAACCCACAACACACACATGCAGTAAACTAACTTCCTACATTTGAATATCTTTAAAGTTCACCATTACTGTTCTGCTAGGACTCTCTCTTCAGTTACAGACGAGTGGAGGGCAAACATCTGTGTGAGGCGCAGCTTTGTGGCTGCGGTGGACACGGCACACCAACTGTGCTCAGTGTAGCAGGGATATCGACGTGCATGGCTGCAGTGACAGTACATAGTCTGTGTCTCTGCAGGAAAATCAGTACATCTGCTTTGACATCCACTAGAAGATGGCTCATGTCCCTTTTGAGTGTTACACTGTGTTATTTAAAATTTTCATATTAAAAAAATGATCATCTTTAAACCAAATACCCATACAACCATATAATTGAATATTCTGACACAGGTTATAACAAAACACTTAACTATATCAAAACAATAAGAAGCACGGGAGGTAACTGGACTAAAGACACAAAGAAATGTTGTGCAACAGAAGTAGAAAGTTTCATCACAATGAATTCAAATTAACTAAAATGAATACTTATTTACTGTTCCTGAGTAAATATACTTGAAAAAAAATTTGTAGAAAAAAATCCTTTTGGCTCACAGGGATTATTTGTACATAGACTGTCTGCATTATTTGCAGGTTTCGCTGTTATTATTATCAGACCTACCCTTTTAACATTATGTATATATGACAAAAATAAGCAAATGTATAATAGATGCTTTTTAACCTCAAACTGCCCTTTGAAAAAATGTCCCTCCTTACCAAACATCCTTTATCTCATGGTCTAAAAACTAAAGTCCTCCCAAAGATGAACATGTCAGAGCTCTCACACACAAATATTCCTGTTTACTTTGACCTACCATCTGTTAAAAAGCATTCATGTTTTTTAATGTGGGCACTCATATACACCCTCCTGCAGAGCATGCATTATTTAAGTACTCAGAAGATTCACGATCATTCCATTATCATTAACCATTATCATTTTATCTGTCAAATGAGTCGAGTGTCAGTGTAGCCAATTAATCATTCAAGTCATCTGTTAAGGACAAATCCCAAACATTTGCTGGTCCCAGTTTCTCCAAATGCCTAGCTTTCCAAGCATAACAAACTGCATCTGTCACTATTCAGCCATAATCCCCCTTTTTTGGGTTCATTTGTTGCAGGGCTGTTTTGGTTTATTTTCTCAAGCTATATATCAGTTAAGTTGTCGTGTTGTTCACCTGATTTGTAAATTTGGGTGGGATTTATCGGCTCCAGAATTGGAGGTAATTGTTGATTGGGATAACTGGCTGCAGTTGGGTTAATTTCATTTCAGTTTGTAGACAGGTCGCCCTGCAGAGGTGATTTTCCATTTTTTTTAAAAAATCTTTTCTTTTTTTTTCTTTTTTTATCTGCCATATTTATTCTCTACTCTATACAAGATTGTCACTGCGAATCCAAAAATTTTTTTGCCACAATTTCGCAGGGCAGTCAATACAGCGAGGAGGACCTCAATTACCTTTACCCTTTGAAAGTAATTCCTTTGTTCCTGGAACACTTGGATTACTCAGCCCTTTTAATGACCTCTAGACTACATGTGAACACAGAGAAATAGTCATTTTCCTGCCTTTTTTCCCGCCAAATTATGACAATTTATTTCAGATTTCTCATTGTTTAAGGACAATGCGGTCCATTCCTAGAATTCCTAGTGAAGATGGTCTGGGGTTCAAACGGTCGGCCCTCTCATCTCTCAAGGTTAGAGGCTGGAAAGGCTGCATTCCAGGATGATCAGTCACCGCTGTCTTCAGCCAAGGGATCCCACTTCACTGACACCAAATTGTTATTAAAATATGAAAAAAATTGATTTACACACAAACAGGTCATCTTTGTGAGGTTTTAATTTGCCTTTGCAAAGGGGTCAAACAACAATAACAATACAGATCGCAACAGCAGTCTGTATGGCTTTTCCATCCATCCATCCATTCTCTTCCGCTTATCCAATTCAGGGTCACACGGGGGCTGGAGCCTATCTCAGCTGCCACAGGGCGAGAGGCAGGGTACACCCTGGACAGGTCGCCAGTCTGTCGCAGGGCCTGTGTGGCTTTTGACAAAGAATAATAACAAGAAGAACAGAATCATTTATTGAAACCCGTTATCTACCCGCCATGGTCACAGAATGCAGTCAGAGCCTTCCATTCAAAAGATAGCTTGTAAAAGATTGTATAAAGACAGAACATGATGCTATGGAGCCTTCCATTCAGCCAGG
This sequence comes from Heterochromis multidens, assembly GCA_015108495.1. Classification (NCBI taxonomy): domain Eukaryota; kingdom Metazoa; phylum Chordata; class Actinopteri; order Cichliformes; family Cichlidae; genus Heterochromis; species Heterochromis multidens. The sequence goes on from VUQS01076167.1 coordinate 7,179, forward strand.
TCAACTTCACACAGACAACGGCAGAATCGTACAATTTTCCATCACAATGGTGACACTTTTTAAAAATAACAAAAACTACTTAGAATAAAGAATGCTTAAATACTTCTCAAACCCCTTAGCATATTTTGTATGTTGTTATGGGTGCAGTATAAGTGGAAGAACATTAATCCTTTCATTGGTTTTCTGCCACTTATCCAGGTCAGGGTCGTGGGGCTGCAGTCTAAGCAGATATGCCCAAACCTCCAGCTCTTTCAGGTCGTTATTGAGTTGTTCCACAGCCAGCTGAGAAAAGTAGTCTCTATAAGGTGCACCATGGTCTCCTCCCAGCAGGAAATGCCCAAAACATCTCTTTTATTTTCCAAGTGCTTCTTGAAAAAATAAAGTAAAATAACTGAACAATACAATCTGCTGCCTCTCCAGTGAGTATCTCACCCTGTGGCTGGATTCCAGCTCCACTGTCTAGGACTGTAGTTGATGACAGTAGCTCTTGTCCTGCTCTGTAATCTTGGTGAGCTTGACGTAGCAGCATATGAAGCAGTTCTACTCTAGTTCTGGTTAGAATGGTCATCCAACTTACAGTGTAAGTACAAGTGGAAGTGTGAATAAACGTGGGACGAGGTCCTCTCAGCTGAAGCAGCTGAATGATATTAAGGACAGCAACCAGGGCAGCAAGCCAATGACTGAACTTTCAGAATAAGAGAAGAGGGGGTGGGGGTTGTTCTCTTAGATACATAAAAAAATGAAATGCTGCTAATTTGCCTTGGCGGCTCTTAGGAAACACTGCATTTTGTTAAATAGTGCAGACATAAAAAACCCATATAGTTTGAGTTCAGTTCATGCAACACCAGATGTTCCAATTTCTGTAAAATGAGATAATTTCTTTCCAAAATTAACGCTGCTTAAGGGGTGTGACTCATATATCAAATCAAAGCAAAGGAAGGTTTGAAGTTGTAAGAACTCCCTTTTCTTTATTAATACACATATAGCATTTGTCTGGTGAAGGCAGCCCACAGTTTTCTCTGTTCTTAATGTGGATGAATCCTCTTGAGACAGATATTGTTTCAAGCAGGCTGTACAGTAAAGGACTGACAGTTCTCTTCTTCAATCAGACCTCATTAAGGAAACACTCTCTGGGTTCTCTGGACTGTCACTGGTCTGTGTCAGATTATTTTTGTTCAAATATGGAACAAAACTGTTGCTGTTTTGTCATGTTTTCCATTTTCCACCAAACTGTGCAGACATTAAGCATGTTTCATTTTATGTTCGCAGCACTTAATGGTGTTTTAATAGTTTCAACCATTTCCACCATTTCCCTTCGTGTAACACAGAACAAGCTGATGCATAAACTTTAGGAATAAGGAGACATAAAGTACAAAAAGTGCAGAATTTTTATTAGCATGACACAGAAAAGGGAAAGGTATGTTAAATACTTAAGAAAAACGTAACATGTAAGCAAAAATGGAGGGCTCACACTTTGTTCCTGCTGTGCTAGAAAAAAATGATTAGAGCTATTGTACATGTATGTGTTTTTATGTAGAACTACAAAATTTAAATGAAACATTTAAATTTAATTAAAGTGAAAATGTAAGAGGAAATTTCAAAAACAAAAAGTTTTCTGACTTAGGGAAAGAATGAAAAAGGGCACTAGCCAACTGAGAGCCAATTCAAACTCTGACGGTTTCAGGATTGTCCATACAATTGCAGCTCTGAGTCGACTATAAAGCAGAGGGTTCTTTTTAAGGTTGATCTTAGCTTTTAGAGAAATATTTCAGAAAAAAACCCTCCAGATTAATCAAATGCAAAGTCTCAGCAGCTCTTTCTCTGCTCAAATTTTAATGCCTTCTCAGCGTGATTCATGGCTAATTTGAGACAAGACTGCATGATTAACACACATGAATATTTAATAAGCTAAACTGTGCTCTGGGTGGTTTGCAGCAGGCCTGAAAGTTACATGTGCGGGCTAATGATCATTTGACTTCAGTAGAAACTGGTTCAAGTCCAGCTAAATGTGATAGAGAAACAAAACACAGCCAGCAACAGCAACATACTTTATTTATCCTGAAATCTGGGAAATTGCTATGTTACAGCAACCAAAAAAATTGAGAAAAGAAATTCAATAAATCAAAATCTAAATATTATACAATAAGGCGCATAAAATGAATGAAGGTGTTGTGGCATGAATAGGCAAAGATTTTCTTTATTTGTCCTTATCAGTGGAGTAAACCAGATGTTAGAGAAAGTTTTCAGCTGCATTTCCACTAAGTTGTGTCCACTAAGATCACCGACCTCATCCATATTATTGTCCAAACCTCTCACATTCCCCATGATGAGCAGCTCCAGCTCTGAAACCCTGGAGTAATCCCAGGCTTTTTAGCTTCCTGTTGCTGTTCACCACCTGAGACTGCCCCCTTCTTCATCCAGTAGATTCATGAGGAGATTCCAAACTTCAGGGACTTCCTTCATTGGTCCTCCGGGAGTACAGGACAGTAGATTTGTCAGAATGATCAGCTGGTGAAGATATTCTGCTGCCGAGCGTGTAATGTGAAGACAAAAAAAACACTAGTAGACTCGGTAGTTATAAAACACAAAGTAGCCATTTCCACTTTGCTCAACTTTAGCAGGTGACAGAGTTATTAAAATAAAAAACAACAGCACAGCAGGAAATAAATTAAAGAAAAGGGGAACAAAATGCTAAGTTAGCAGAACAAGGGTGAAAAAAAGAGAAAAATGTAGGAGCATGTTCTAGAAAAGAATGCCATAGTCCTTTAAGGTGGAATGGTCCTAAAGTACTTCACATTCATTCTCACCTAAAGGATAAAAGGTGGGAATCAAGGGTTTTGTGACTCCTACCAAAAAGGCAAAAACCATACCTGATTTAATAGGGGCAATCTCCCCTACAAGGCCTTCTGGTTGTGCTCCTCTGGATCACTTCCAGCAATGCGGCTGTTTATAGACGGCTCAGTATTCAGCATCTTCAATTTACACTCTACTATAAATTCCTGAGCCATCTGAGGGAGGACTTTCAGCTGAGTGCTTTTAGCCACGCAAACACAATCTTGCGTCACCATCTGACACGTTCCTCAGATTTGGATCGCTGCGACTTTGTCTTCTTCCCCAAACTTATATTCACATTAAAAGCTGAAGTTATTTAACATTATTTTTGACCCACGGGGGAGATCCAGTGTGCTTTCAGTTGCACAAGTGTAAGTGGTCAAAATGGGACTTCGTAGGAGCCGTCTAATAAGAGTCCTAAAAGAATACTTTGAAATGAAAAGAGGCCAAATTTTTATTCAGTACGTTTTTTCGTAGTTACAGAACTTTCTGATCACACCTTGTACACTTTCTACACACAGCATTTCATAACACAAGCAATAAATCAGCTTATTTAACCACTTCTTGATCCACACAAGGCAACTTCCTAAAACTTAATGCTCAGAAATACCCCAAATAAAAATACACTGATGAAATCAAACAGTAAATTATTTTTTTAAATGATTTTAAACCAAACTCTGTTAGCTTGCTTATTTAAAGCTTTGAACACACCTAGCAGTATTCTGTCATGGTCCTCAGAGTGGATCTCTGCTTCTGTTTTGGACTTCTTATTGATTATGTTGAAGTTTGTGTTTCTGTTTAGGTTTTCTGTTCTAGTATTTAGAGTTTTGGATTATGATTTGTAGTGTTCTGTGGGTTCTTGTATTTGTAGTTACAGTAACTGTTTAGTATTCATGTAACTCATGATTCCTGCTTTAATTTCCTGATATTTCATAGTGAGTTTGATCCTTTGTTATAAGTTGAACCTTTGGTCTCTATTTTATTCCAGTCTAGTGAAGAGTTTTAGTTGCATGCTTCCTTGTGTTTTCTGTTTTGAGTTCATGATTCTAGCCTCCCTTGTGTTCCTTCTGTATCATGTTTTAGTGTGGGATGAGTTTAGTTCTTTGTTTTTATCATTGTCCTCCCTTTGTCTTGTTCTGTGTTTATGCCTCAGTCCCTTTGTTAATTTCTTGTCAGTTGTTGATATTCAGGTTGGTATTATTCTGTATTATTCTCCTTTGGTTACTTTGTTAGTCAGTTGTATCTTGTTTTGAGTTGTACTTCCTGTCTGTTGACTGTCTTGATTATGTTCAGCTGTCTCATTACCCTCCTGTGTTCAGTCCCCAGTCATCCCTCTGTATGTGTATAGCCTCAGTCTTCCCTTTGTCATCTCATCTGTTTAGTCAGCCTGCTTTGCCTGTCTGAGTTTCCTTGTGTTATTCCCTGGATGTGACTATTGGATTTCAATTTGCTTGCATTTTCAATTTTGTTTGGATTCTGAAATCAGCCCAATAAATGGCTCACCTTTTATTTGACATATCTGCATCTTGTCTTCTCATTCGCTTCACAGTCCACACAATCTACAGATTGTGACATCAAATTTTGGTCAGCTTGAGATGCAGTTTAGAGCTTTTAGTTTTTTTCTGTTTCCAAGAAAACTAAAGTGCCACTACTATTAGTACTTTTTTTTTTCTCTTTTCTACCAGTATGCAGCATATCGATACTATTATACCTGCATTGACCTTGCTGGGGTAGCTTTATAATTCTGTTCCACAGTATCACTGGTATTTATTATGAGCTAGTCAATCAACTTAACAACTAGGGCCATTTGTCCACTATAGTCATTTTTTTTCTCTTGCTGTCTTACTTTTCATTTGACTGTCCAGGTCTATCTGCCTCGGCCTCCCTGGTCTCACTGGCCTGGATGATCGCCTCCTACCAGAAGGTCCTCCGTGACTCCCGCGACGACAAGCTGCCCATGTCCTACAAGGCCGTGATCGCACAGATGCTGTGGCACTTCTTCACGATTGGGGCGAGGACTGTGGCCTTTGCTCTCTTCGCCTCCGTCTTCCAGCTCTACTTTGGCATATTCATCGTCAGCCACTGGTGCGCCATATGTGACCTGATGCAAAGAGTCAGGATCCCAAATGAGATTAATTTGACACCTGCTGCATGTTTTTAAATTGTTATACAGAGAAACCTATACTCTCTGTTCCAGTAATATTAGTCACCTTGTATCTCAACAGCAGGTACACCAAATTGAAACCAAAGAAAGTCATGTAATACAATATATAAAGAGCAGGTTTTGTAAATATATCCTCTTTTAACATAAACCTTTAATCTGCTTGTTCTTGCTCATTAAATCACAACAAACAGCTTCCTACGCACTTTGCAGGTTCTTCCCCCAAGCAGGGACACTTAGCAGTGCCTAATTTATAAAATACCTCTAGTGTTAATTGTAATTATTCATACAGCAGGTTTAGCAAATTGGTGCTGAAAGAATGTAGCCTTCTATAAGGAGAAAGTCAGTCTTAATGTCTTATCTCGTGCCCAGTGATGATTTGCATTTGGGTACTTCTGTATGTGTTCACTCTATTTTAAATGGTTTAGATGAAATATTCTGTACCCAGAACATTCATTAAAATCTCTAGAATGGATTGCCTGATATTATCACTTTGTGTTTGGGGATGTACTTTTGCAAAACTGAGAGATTTATTGTATCTGTCTTGTATTGCCCCTTTGCCTTAGTGTTCATTTGTGACATCCTGTGCTCAAGGCAGCTATAATCAATATTTTTATATTATTAATATAAATCAAATGTGAAAACAATGGCACAATGTGAAAGGTGTTACTTGTAGTGAAGACCCTACAGAGCACTATCGCCTGAATGTGCAACTCCCCTCGGTTTTACAGAGCTTTGTAGCAAGCTGCATTGTTTGGCTGTTCAGCTCACAACTTTACTGGTTAATTTTTACTGCTTTCATACTGTGATTGTTCTCACAGCTTTTTTCGGTAACAAAGCTTTAAATATCCTCTGTTCACATCCTTCTCAGCACCAAACAGCAGGCAGTCAGAGTTTGCAATTAGCTGGTGTACGCTGAGGAGCAGTGAGCTTTTGAAGAGACCTTTTATTTCCCCCAGAAGTTGGTAAAGTGCGTAGATTTTATATAATAGATGAACCTAGCCTCTGTGATGTCAGATGTCATTGGTTTGTAGAGTATGGACACATCACTCCAAATTAAACAAAATAGTGGTCAGTAACTGCTGCAGGTTTGTCCATAAAATCAGTTGTTGTAGGTTTAAATAAATCTGGCTTGTTTGCTTGCATCACCTGGTTGCAGTATTTTGCAGTTCTAAGACAAAGACAACTTTCTGTGGAGTTCTGCATAATGATATCAACAGCTGAGTTCATTTAACTTCTATTGGCCTCATGAACAAAGTTTACAGTTAAAAGCAGTTAATGGGTCATTTTTAACCTTTCCAGTACGGGTTGTAAAAACATAAAGTATATCCTGACAGTAATGCTAAAGGGAAGGTTACAGGGTCAGTAGGATTACAAAGATTTGCCACTTGTAAACATGTAAACATGCAAAACTTTGTCATGAGCAGTTGCATAGGGAAGCATGTCATAAAGGTTGCTAAGGCCTCAGTTACCCAGGTCTAGAGACAGTTTGGCAACCTCATGGTGTATTCCCCAACCAATTTCTGAGTGGTTGCTGGAGGTTGCTGGCATTCGTGAAATTGGTCGCAAAGAGGGTGCTATACCTTTAGATTGCATGGAAGACATCAACTTGTCTGCAAACACTTGCCATTTATTCTCTGAGTTGTTGTAAAATTTGAAAAAGTGCAACGCAAACTAGAGACAGAACGTTTCTCTTCAAAGTAAAAATTGTGCCTTATGGGTGCAACCAACAGATTTCAAAATCAGCAACTTTTATTTTGAATGCAAACTGTCTCTGTTTCTGGTTTGTGTCACCTTTTAACAGCAACTACCACCGCCAACTACTTACAGAATACACACTTTTCACTAGCAACTGTTGCTTGCCAGGGAGTCAGTGATTTGTGTTTAGGCCTTTTTAAATGGAGCTGTAGCAACTGGCTCCCAGTGAAAAACATTCACCAACCAGTCGGGGAATACACATTTTTCCCTTGTGCGCAATGTTTGCCAACCGGTCGCCAACCGGTCTCTAGGGCTGATTGACTGGGGCCTTATCTGGAGAACATAAATATACACAGAATCTGATGTCAGTCTTCTCATTTCTAGATTCTGATATTCATTTTGTGTGACTGGATAATTGGTAGGAGGAGCTAGAGGAAAAGTGTGAGGGATCATAAGCATCTTTAACAATCTTCTGGTAGGAACTGTGAATGTCTTCAATTTCAAAACTTGGACAATAGAGACAAAGACAAATAAATAGATACTCATGTGCAGCAAGCATTTTGTCAGCCTATAACCGACTGTAAATGTCAGTTTTAGGCTACTGTGTGTCTATAGGTTAAGCTGTGTGTTATGTTTGCAAATTCCTTACGTAACTACAGTAGCTTGCTAACACATAGGCTAACATTAGCTTTCTAACAGCTAACTGTAGGGTGCTAAAATAATCTTCTGACATAGAAAAATCACATAGATTTGGCCAGAGGTCACTTTGTTGGCGTTCTGGTGCATATTCTGGGGTCAAGTATTTTCCCTTCCAGAGTGTATTTTTCGAAGTATAATGTATTATGATTAGTATCTGCTGATGTTATGACTAATGAGTCCAGCATGATTGATATTTTGCAAAAAACATCCTTACAGCATATCGGAACAGAAGAACCATGTGGCTCATTATTATTCTTAGTACCGATCATCAAAGCGTTAACAAGCGACACATTGTTGAGACTAGCTGTATTGTTTTGTTGTCTTTCAGGTGTGTCATGACCTTCTGGATTATCCAAGGTGAGACTGACTTCTGTATGTCCAAGTGGGAGGAGATCATCTACAACATGGTGGTGGGCATCATCTACATTTTCTGCTGGTTCAATGTCAAGGAGGGCCCCAGCCGTTTCCGTATGACTGTCTACTACTCCGTGACCCTAGCTGAGAACGTGGCACTGACTGCCGCCTGGTACACCTACCGTGGCCCGCAAACCACCGATTCTTCTGCCCTGGTGGTTGTCTGCCTGGTGGCCTGCAGCTTCGCCCTGGGGACTTTCTTCATGTTGGTGTACTACTGCTGGCTGCACCCAGATGGGCCTGTTCTAGGCTCACAGTGGGGAGGATGCGTTGACGAGGGTGTGGTAGGTTCAGGAGGGGTGGCAGGAGTGATTGATGCTTGCCTTACTCCATCCCAAGGATCCCAAACGGACATAGTCATTACCAGTCCTCCAAGGACTCTGCCCAGGACTAAAGACACAGGGGAGCCGGTTCCTGGAGAGCGAGAAAGGGACAGGGAGAGAGACAGAGACAGTTGCCTGCCTGTCTTCCAGGTACGTCCCTCCCCGTCCTCCTCTCCTGCACTCCTTCACAGGACCTCCTCCTCATCTCGTGCACAGGAGGGACCTGTGATCCGGATTGACCTCCCAAGAAAGCGATACCCAGCTTGGGATGCACACTTTATTGATCGTCGTCTCCGCAAGACCATCCTGCTTCTGGAGACCACATCAGGCGTCAGCCCCCGGATACAGTACAGGAGCAGCATGATGGGCAGCAAAGAGGTATTAGAATATGAGACAACTGTTTAAGCCAACGGGGGCTTTTAAACTTATAAATGCAGTCTGGGACCAAGGCTCAGCCTGAGATCAGTTCTCATCCCAGGACTATCTACGCCAAGAGAAGCATGAAAAGAAGATGCCATGTGTCGGGCAGCTCTTTGAGAGGTTGTCAAAACTTGATTGTAAAATGTGAAGCGCAATCTGGGACCAAAGCAGTCCAGGAGTAAGTAGCATGAATGAGCCATGGGAAGCCAGTGGAGTAATGCTGAACTGGAATAATCTTCGATTTTTTTTTAAAAAGTTTTGAGGTGAGGAAAATATATCTTTCATCCTGGGACCAAGGAGTGTTAAATTTTGTTTCATCCTGCACGGTCAGTACAAGAAGTAAAAGAATTTGCGAGAAATTATGTTGTGAAGTTTGGGATAATTGGGAAGCAGTCGGCTGCATGAACTTGAGCCTTTGACCCAAGAAACACAACAGAGACTTTCCAAGGAATGTTTAGGAAACTAGAAAATGCATGGGACATGCAATCAGTTTGGTTTGGTTTGATTTGGTTTGGTAAGGTGGGGACTCATAATCAAATTGCTTAAGTCATTTGCCAATTTAGATGCTATGGCATTCGGTAAAATGCTGTAATAAAAAAATCTTGCTTTGCATCCACATTTACCCAGCTTTAACCAAGACAGACATTTTTTTTTACTTCACAATCACCAACTCATTGCTAACTTGTTATGCTTCATACTGTGAGAAACACAGTGATGCTGAAGAACATATACATATAAAGTAGTACATTTCTTTTAGCAGGAATAAGACAGGACAGTTTTTGCTTGTTTGTGTTCAGTCATGATGCCAAAAGGTTGCATGTCCCTCACCACCATTCAGCTGTCCTCTAAGCATTCTGTCCGTTGTGTCCAAAGAGAAATGTAATCTTGTACGCTTGGCTCCAATCTCATGCGACCACGATGATCCAGATGTGGATCCAGATGAATTGTGAAATGTAGGCCTGACATCTACGTGTGAAATACTCACCTATCCATATGTGTTATGATAGCAGCCATAGCAAAAGTCTCCCTGTTTACATCCCAGCTGCACTGTCAATGCCCGACACGAGAAAGGACTGGAAAAAATAAATCAGGACTAAATGTGAGGATGTAAAGGTGGGCAACTTCTGCCATGGCTCTCACCATATGGCATGTAACTCACCACAAACAGGCCTGTGATGTACAGTTGAATAAATACAGATGTCAGATATAAGCTGTTATAATAAGCTGTAGTTAGATGAATGACTTTTGAGTGAAGAAGCTTCATTTTCTCGTAAAATTCTAAATGTCATCCAAAGTTTTTTCAGAACTCATAACATGTAGAATATGAAGGTTTGCTGGATACATTTGATAGGCAGTGAATAACAAACAATCGCTCAAAGCCAACTGAATACAAACAGTTCGCAAAGTACCTTCAGATTTTAGCAGGCTAGCTAGTTAGCAATAGGTGCTGTTTCTTGTTACAAACAGGATGTTGGCAAGCGTTGAGTGAAATGTGGCGTTGTTTACAAAATGAATCCACAAGCAGGCCTTTGATTTAAACTAGATTTCAGAAGATTTGAATTTAGACTGATATCTGCATATAAATAAGAAGAATCTGATTTCTGGTAACAGATGCTTTTGGTTTTTGTTTGTAGTCAATTTGTAGTCCTATTGGTCTTCTATTACATTAGTGCAGGGCCTTGGTTGCATGGAGGTAAACAGTCTGTGTAGAGAGCAAAACAGGGATTGCATTTCGGCAAATGCAATCTTTAAAACAATCGGTAATAAAATTAATCTGCATTAGCAAACAATGACCTCTGGACAGAGCAGGAAATCCTGGCTCAGATATCCATTACCTGCTATTCTGGATATCCTTATATACCACTGTCCCCAAAGGTTGATAGAATTGCAGTCTGTTAGTTGAATAGAAAGGAAAAACAGATTGGTAAGAAATAAAGAGAAATCCTTTTTGCACCTTTAAACTGTTGTTGTGATGCCCTGAAGCAAGGAGGTACACCTTGAACATATCCAGCAGAGCTGATCAGTAAGCAGCTTCAGAGGTCGAAGTTTAAATGCGTCTGCTCCCAGGTGTGGATGAGTGTTACTATTAATTAGAAGCTGCTGGATGCTGAAAGAATCAAGCAGGGTCAGCAACACGACCCAAAGGAAGAACAGTTAAAAAAACAAAAAAAACTCCACTCGCATCAAAGCTAGCATTTGTCCTCTTGCATTTTACACAACAGATTTCTCTCCAGCAGCCTCTCTTTGAAGTTCTTTTCAAAGACCTTCTTTTTCGTTTTTACTCGAAAGCCTTTAGGGTTAGTCTGTGCATTTAAGGTGATGATCTTTATGACCATCCCAGAAACACCTCAACCAATGTTGTGGTTTTATTTTAAACATAGCCAATGTGGAAAATCATTTAGAGCAACAAACTGAAAACATTACATTTTGTGACCCAGATGCATCTTAAAAAGTATGTTGATGAAAGCACTTTTCAAAATGCATTTAGCATACCATGCAGTGATGAAGACTAACAGCTCATGATGCCAGTTTAACTGATTTATTAACCTTAGTACTTGCAATCACAAGATCTTTATAAAAAATAAATAGAATTCATGAAGTGCTGCTAAATATTAAGTGGTGATGGTACAACCATAAAAAAAACAAACAAACAAGGCACTCTGTTTTCAAGTAAAATGATTATTTATTATTTATTTCTCTAAGCATTTTGGCAAAATCAGACAATATGCATTGACTTTAAGTCTTCATCAGGGTCTGACAAACATGTGATTAGTCAATTGCACATCAAACACGAGCCATAGTGCAAAATCCACGGAAGAAATGGAAGCAACATAAACCCCATAGATGTCAAATGAGTGCAAGTGCACTTGCACATTTTTATTTTACAGCTCAGCAAGCAGATGCAGTCTTCAGGGGATCTATATTCATGGTTAACTGCCACAAGCACAAAAACGCAACATCTATGGCACAAATGGCACAGTAAAAACTGCATTAAACAGATACAAATTTGTGTCAACATTTAGATTGTAGTTCTTCAAAACGCTCACCTGACAGACAATATTAAGAAAACATAACATGTAATGTAGATTACAAGTAGACTGGAGCAGTGTGCTTTTTACTTTTGGAACAATTTCTCCCTGCTGCTGTATCCAGTGTGGTATCAATATAATAGTATGCCGATGATACACAAGTTTATTCTGAGGTGTTGAAGGGATAAGCACGGTTAAAATTACAGTCACTTGTATACTTTAGGTCAGTTGGTAGTGCAAGTCACTAGGAGCAGCTTATATACTTGCTTTTTAACAATGCAATCGTAGATAAACACCTTACATGTCTATGTACTTTGTGTCTACATACCCTCTAGTAGACAAATAAGAGCCAAATCATCTCTGGCCAGTACCTGAATATCATCCTCTAGCACACCCAATTTCTCTATTAAGCTTTTGCTGTGGTCTGTTTAATCCGCTGCTGCTTGTACTTCACTACCAATGTGTTTGTTTGCATCTTGTGGATGAGTTGTGACCATAAGACTGTTTATAAAAAATGGATGTCCCCCATAGGTTTGTGAAATCCCACTTTTTCAATTCAATTCAATTCAATTTTATTTATATAGCGCCAAATCACAACAACAGTCGTCTCAAGGCGCTTTATATTGTAAGGTAAAGACCCTATAATAATACAGAAAACCCCAACAATCAGACGATCCCCTATGAGCAAGCACTTGGCGACAGTGGGATGGAAAAACTCCCTTTTAACAGGAAGAAACCTCCGGCAGAACCAGGCTCAGGGAGGGGGAGCCATCCGCCGCGACCAGTTGGGGGTGAGGGGAGGAAGACAGGACACAAACACACTGCCTTTTGAAACCTGCGGTCCCGAGCCATGGTAGATCTGTCTATGGGATATGGGCCGATAAACACGTCTGTTTGCTTCACTCAGACTGCAATCACAGTGGTTTCCCTCTTAGAATAAATGCAGGTTTAAAGCATTTCTGTACAGCCTACGCTTTTCAAACACTCAAGCTACACCCATCTTTCATTTGCAGTCGATGATTGTGCCAAATCCTCCATTGGCCCTGAAGTCACATGTGCACGAGAGCCACCTTATAATATGCTAATATGACAGTGTCATACAACTAAACCTAAACTCCTGCTGCTCTTCCATGTGAGTGTAATCATTTGCTGCACAGATTAGGGACTATACAGTAATTCAGAATAAGAAACAAACATGTCTACATGGAAGAGCAGCATCTTATGACATTCTGAGATGAAAATGAAACTTTACTGAGTTCCTTCAATTCAGTTCAATTCAATTTTATTTATATAGCACCAAATCACATCAAAAGTTGCCTCAAGGCGCTTTATATTGTAAGGTAAAGACCCTACAATAATACAGAGAAAACCCCAACAATCAGACTTCCATTATCATCTGCTGGCTGTGTGCATCTGAAACAAATTATCAAGATAACAATGTGAGCACATGAGGGGCTCTGTAAATTCACCCCCAAAATTCCACTGCAAACAACCAGTCCTTGAAGGGGTCATAGGATATGTGGAGTAGCCGGTTTAAAGCAAGTATAGCAGTGCTCTGATGCTAACAAGGTTTGTGGTTATGTGTGTGTCCTCCACTTGGAAACTGTGGAAAAAATTCAGGAATGCAAATGTCAAAAAACAAAAAACAATTGATAATTACTTGCTAATAATACAGTTTTCTTATCTGGACAGTGCTGTGTCCTACCTGAAGTTGTGGATGTGGATGTTGGTACAATGGTGACAGTCACGGCGATGTTAATGGTGCTGAAAACAATGACTCTATGTCACACGTGATCATGTCATGTTGAACATGATGTTAATGGCTAATGTACAGATGATACATATGTCAACCACCCAGTCACGGGGCTGAGGGCGAGCTTTCGCCTTCTCTGATTGGGTAATGAACCAGTACTTTGTTGTTGAGGTAAAATATCAGTTAATAGTGGTGCGCTGATTATATATAGACTTGAACAAAAAACATGTTTGAAAAGTAAACAGTGAGTTTAAAAACTCAAATCATCTTTTATTAATTAATGCAAGTATTTATGTTTATTTATTTTTGTATTTGTTTTATATATATTTATCTATTGTTTACTCACTCGGTGGCCATGTCTTTGGTATGACTCTTATATTGAGATGTAAAAACTGAAAATAGTTTTTTTTTTTTTTTTTACTCATTCTCTATATCTGTATATATC
>VUQS01076169.1:1501-20784 GCA_015108495.1 Heterochromis multidens
CCCTTTTTTCCAAAAAAAAAAAAAAAAAAAAAAAAAAAAGATTGCAAGTAGAATTATGGCTTTTCATCAGCCGATAAATTTCACTTGTGATTAATTGCAACACTCACTTTTGGGATCACTTCTACACAAAAGAGCATTTCTGCTTTGTAAAATTCATATAAAAGAAATGCAAATCAATGGTGTTCTTGGCACCAAACATATGCTGCCACAATGCCAACAAGCCTGCCCCTGACAACCCCAGCTGGGGGCTTGTAAGACTTGCTCTTGGCAAAAGACGTTTTTTCCACCCGCTTTGCAAATGATCACCAATTAATACGAACAGCATCCAATTCTAATTTTGCACCTGGTAAGATTGTGAGTATCTTGTAAAGCTCTTCTAAGCTATGGATCCAAATTACTGGATGCTTTTCCCCCTCCCTTTGGGGATCACAGAAGGGAAAAAAAAGATGGCAGAAGTCCATAACCTATCGAGACCAACATCAGTGGAAACCATGAAAATGACTGTTTAGCTTGAAAGGTGTTGTGCTTCAGATGATGAAAAGAGAATTTAGCTGAGGGGCAAGAAATGCAATGAAGTGTAGGAACAATATGATATAAATACAAAAGTAAATCTGTACAAACATACCACACAGGGGGAAAAAAACACTCTTTCCTGCCTCTTAATAAAAAAAATATCTGAAGATGTATTCTGTTTTCTTGGATCCATGTAACTTCTTCCTTTATTATCTCCAAAGGAAACTCACTTTGTTGTATCGTCACTCTAAAACTTTGAGAGGATGGTAATGCAGCAGCATCCATCCATGTGATAAATTCCAGATATTTCACAAAGAAATGAGACTTTAACAATTCAAAGGCGTTTCACGTCACTAATTGCTCATCAGAGTTCTAAGCATCTCTCTGTCTCTTTCTCTCTCCATCTCTCACTCTGAAATTGATACTCGCCATATGACTTATGATGGATAGGAAGCTTTAATGAGCTCTTACAAGCAATTAAGTAATCAGGGAACCCTGCTGCTCTGTGCTGGAGCTTGCAAGAGCAGTGACAAACGGAGGCCCATCAGTACTGTAATCAGCACAGGACACAGTCACTGCTGCTCACCACTCCCTAACCAAGGGCAGCAATGGGCCAAGCAGCAGGCTCCCATCTCATGTTATTGTTTTGTCTGCAAATAGTCTCGGAACTTTGTGACTTTGAGACGTGATCTTGTGGGAGTCTCCGCATCTCCACATTATCTTATATGCTTTTTTTTTTTTTTTTTTTGTGGCTACCTTGTTGGTGTGAGACTAAAACCTTTGAATGATGCAAAAAGAAGGACAAATAAAACAAAGTCATAGAAGTGCTGGCAAAAAAAGTGCATGGATGAGTGTAGCTTTCAGGTCATAGTTCCAAACAGAGAAATGACAGACTTGTATCGCTTTATACTCAAGAAGTACTAATGGGCAATGAGGAAGTGGTGTGGATGCAGGTCACAGTTACTCCTAATTAGTCTAATAAAGTAACACTGCACATGCACCTGTGTGTGGGAGAAGTGAAGTGAAAATCAACCACTTTAAATACAGTCACACATAATAATAAATGAAAAAGGTAAAATGACTGTGAATCACACTTGTTATAATGTCAGCTTTAATTTGTCTGTCGCACTCAGTTTTGTTTTCTTTATATGTAAATTCTTCTCCTGCAATAAAAACATTGAACCACTAGTTTAGTAAAATCGATAAAGGAAGCTCCAGAGTGGAGTTTATTCAAATGGAGATAACAGAGTGAATACAGCTTAGAGGAAAACTCCACCTTCCACTGTTAAGGGGCATCACAAACAGATGTTTCTGAAAATGGGACGTCTGAAGAATCATTGTTTATTAAACGTGCAGTATTCTGGTTCTGTCTCTGCAGCATTGTTTATGTTTCTGAGGCTGTTTTTTTTCCATCAACAAGCCACAAAGAAGATACATAACATTTTTTCCACCATCATACAAAACAAATAACATACTTTCCCTTTTAACTTTAAAGTTGTGCTTCCACAGGTAAAAGCTGTACATATGTCTTTATTTCTTGTACTGATTTCTTCCTGTAGGATTGGTAAATGGGTAAAATCAGGGTCATGCACAGTGTCATGACAAAGCACATAGACTGTACATAAAAGATGGACATCAGAGTTTCAAAGTGAAGCCAATACAGGCATGCCTTGAACCTGTATTCTTTCTCATGGCCAGCAGGGGGCGACTCATCTGATTGCCAAACGAATTCCAACAGTATAGAAGAAATATAGAAGATATAGAAGAAGAAAACAACCCTGCTGCTCACTTGATCTATGATCTTAGTAAACACTTAAATGATGAGTTAACGGTTGAAACTGAACGTTTCCATTGTATTTGTGATCTTGGTGCATTTTGGAGACATTTCAATGGAAGAAATAATATGGCATGATCTGCAGAGTAGTCTATCCTAGACGGTTATGCTTCAGTTTTGGTGAGTGATGTTGTATTATTTTATTAGTCTGTGATGTAGCATTTTTCTGTGTCTGGTGTTGTTCCTGTACAGTTTGTGGATGCAGCTGGCTAAACAAGCTTGCTACTGTTAGAGGGTAACTTAGCACTCCAACTTCTGGCCTATAAAGGATCATTTCTAGCTCATAAAAAAAGCATGATATCAATCAAAATGCTCATTTTGAAGTTTCAAAAATAGAAATCAGTGGTTGACGTTGTAGTGGCTACATCAATCTTTCTTATAGCGTCTGTGTCTAGATTCTTCTTGGTCCTTTGAAGTGAAAGCACTTCCACATGTTTCAGGAACTCTTACAGTACTTGTTTAAGACAGTAAGAAGAAGCCACAGATGTAATCATTTTGAGAACTTGTTAGATCTGGCACATCAAGTACATTCCAAGTTCAAAAATCATCACACTGTTTATACTGAGTCCAAACTATCATGTTACAAGATATCTACATGGCAGTAAGTTTTACGGATTCTGGTAGGTATGTTTTTGAACACTAGCTATGACACATGAGGTCTATTTTAATCTTCTGTTGACACCTGGTGTCTGCCACAGTATTTCATTTTTACCAATTCTGTGACGCAATGCTCAAGATTAGTTGTTTCAGTACAGTTTGTGCTTCCATGTGCTGCATGCTGTGGTAAACAATTCTTTTCTTTGTGACAAGGAAAATTAAATCTAATTGCAAGATTTGGCATTCTCAGCTCCCCGCTCACCTGGGGCGTCTGAGCTGTTGAGCTTCATGTTCTCAGCTCTACATTCTCACCCACCCAAAGCATGTTGGGCGCCCCAGGGAGGCGTAACACCTCTCCCACACTTTTCAACTCTTCTGAATAATTCTGCCCCGACCGTACGTCTCACATCTCATGGCGTTTTGGGGGCTAGATAATACGTTGCACATTGAAAATCAAATATGTTGCTTATTAATAGGACGACTTTGGCGAATGCTACCTGGAGAAATGCCGGAGGAGGGAGTTAGGAGAGAGGGACGCCTACAGTGTGGTGTGCTTTCTCTCTCTTCTGTGCTAAGGGTAAAACAGCTGAGGGTGCAGATTTTTCATTGCTAAACTGGCACAGCTAATGTAGGTGCACACACACATACACACACACACAAGTGGGCTCACACACACTGTATGGAAATCAGAGAGCCAGGGTGTGGTAGTTGGCAAAGCATTAAAAGCGCAGAAATTCATGTTTACTACATGCAGGGGTAGAAAAGACAAATGAAAGAGAGAAGAGGAGGACAAAAATGTGGGCATAAAGAAGATCTACTATGTGAAGACTTTTTTTAGTTTCATGGTAGAGCAGAAAACAACAACAGCATACAAACACATGTCAGTCAAACAAAGCCTGGTGTTTGGGTGGCAGTAAACCAATGAAAGCAGTGCCACTTATTTTCTTTTTCTACCATCTGGTCTATTATATTCCTCCTTATTCAAACATGGACTCCTGCACTGTACAAGTTGTTTGTTTCGTGGAACTGACTGAAAAGAGGCTGCCGACGTCTGATTGTCTCTCTCAGGCTAATCGAGGAGCGAGCTGCACCGCTCAGTGTGGCTAACTTGGCGTCATTTCCTCGGATTCCGTACAGATTGCACCAGCTAATTATGATCTAATAACTGGCAGACTGTCTGTTTCAATATTATTACAGGAAGAGTAGGTTAAATTAATAGCTCATCATCTGCCCCCTGTATCAGTCATGTTGTTTTAATGATCATAATTCCACCATTAAATCTTAATAATATGTCAAGATCATAAGGGAGACATGTCAATTTGGGGCTTCAATGAGAATTAAGCCAAGGATTGCTGAAGTTAAGCCTGTTTTTCTTTCCTGAGAAGGCTTGATTGTGTTAGCTGTGTCCTCACACACACACACACACACGCACTCACACACACACACACACACACCAGAAGCAGCAGAACAGATGCAGAGCTGTGTCTGAGCCAATCTGATATTCAATAAAATTAATTTCTAATCCCTGATTGATGTCTTGATGCTTAACAGGAAAGAAGCAGGGTAAATGTTTTCTAGCATTGGCATCCTCAGTGTAAATATTCTCGTTAAATTATTAGATTATTTCCATATATTTTTAATAGGCAATTTCTATCCTCAGCAACACCATCTGACTCACCTAAAGGCCCACTTAGCTGCTGCTTTTGATCGTATTGCCACCAGGGGTTAATTTGGGATTTGACAAGAGTCACATAATAAAGTCACATAATAATTTATATTGTAAGCTTGAGTAGATTTGTTTTCTTTCAGAACAGGCTGCTATCAGCTGATCTGTGCTGATTTTCTAAGGTTTACTGCTCTTCGTGGATTTAGCCAACTGAATTGTATGAGATATAGCTGCTTTTCAACCGCTAGCCACCATAAAGCTAGTTTAAAGGTGGAACTTGGCAAGTGTTACATAAATTAAAATTGATGACTTTGAACAAAGTCCTCCTAGAAGCAAGTCCTTTTACTCAGCAGCCCTATAGAACTGCATCTGGCATTTATTTGGGCAATTATTTTGAAGCAGTATCTAAATAAATGCAAAGAAGAAGAACCCATCCATCCATTTTCTTCTGCTTATCCGGGGCCGGGTCGCGGGAAGAAGAACAATAAATATATTTATATATTACTCATTTGTGTGGTGTTTATGAACAGACTTTTTTTTCAATACCACCATAGACAATGATATAATGAAGATAAAAGAAATAACATGATAAATTCACATACATGTCTGTGTTTTTATACTCCTTTAGCTCCTCTGCCTTTAAGGCCACTGTCCCTTTTAGTCAGCTTTCTTCTGATTGACTACCCCTCACAAACAGAAGGTTTAAAGAGGAAGTGGGTGGGACTGCTGTGCTTACAGCCAGAGTTGTGTGTCTGATATCACACAGGGCAAAGAGGGGAAGAAACTGAAACAGTGTTTAGAGTAGACTGAAATCTGAGCTTGTGGCTCACATGGATTACTCGGACATGTGTTAACCTCATTATTTGAAACTGTCCTGTTTAATATGGGAATCCACCATTGTAATTGTATATGGCAGACATTACATGACAGAAAATAAGGAAAACATAATGTGTCCACTGTAAGAACTTCTCATATGTATTGTTTTTCTAGTACCACATTTTACTTTTGGGATGAATTCAAATAGGATTCGTTAAATGTTTTAAATAGAAAGCCTACATCTGAAGAAAATATCTTGTTAAGTGAAGACTCAAATGGTGGTATGTTTGATGCTGAAGATCATTTCTTGGAAGACTCTTTCGATCCTCTGTTGGAGTCTCAATTACAGCACATTAAACTTTGAAAGGCCTCCAAGGACCGGGAGTGAAGGCACTTTTTGGATGGACTTCTAGAGTCTCTAAGAAAAAAGAAGAAAAATCACCGCTTTGAGGTACAAACCTGTATTCAAATCACTCTTCCCTCAAGGTTTTTTGTTTTTGAGGTGGAGACAGTCACTGCATACAGCTCCCAGCTAAGAATAACTGCAGGACGGGGGGGGGGGAGCAGCAAAGTGAGAAAGTGTGGCAACACGAAAGGTAGAGAGAAAGAGAGGGAAAATGAAGGGGAGGAAAAAAGGAAGTGGGCGACAGTGGGGGAAAAAAATAACTCAGGAGGGAGTGTGAATGAGACAATGGCTCTGTCAAGGAGTCAAACGATGTAAACATTATCAGTGCAACCTGGCAGTGACTCGGTCTGGCTCGGGACTAAACACGACACTGGGACGATCAGTCTAAATCAATCAAGTGTCTGAGGGTGTGGTGTGTGTGGACAGGGGTGGGTGGTATCAGTGTGGTGATGGTAGTACTCTGCCCCGAGGTCACTGCTCTGGTCACACATGTATATACTGTATTTATCTGTGCGTGTGTGTGAATGAGTCTATTGAAGCATAGCATGCTGCAGAGTTAATAAGAGAGCATTGTGTAGGGGTTTGTGTGCAGGAGGGGGATAAAACAGTCAATGAATCTATTGATAGATATCAGTCTGTATACAGTTAATAGGACTGTGCAGATTGAACAGAAGCTGAGAAGAGGAAGCCCACATGTTAAATTCACTGCTTCATTGTTGGAGATGTCACATAGTGTACTCTATGTGCATCCATGTTGGTAAGAGCTAGATGATACACAACTCAGTTTTTGTCCAATGTCAGTGTTCAGCTTACTTTTTTTCCTTTCTCACATTTCCCTATACTGACGTAAAAATAAATAAAACATCATTTTTTCACCCATTTCAGATGTTTTTCAGCCCCATGAATAGCTGTTATGAGTCCTTATCAGTCACATCCACATAAACAGACAGTAGGCCCTGTCCTCCATCTACAACCAGGCTCAGGAGGCATTTATTCACTGGTAAACTGACAGCAACCACATTATGGAGGAGACCTGTGTTTCTTAATACACAACTTTACTTATGGGATTTAATTTAGTATGTTTGATTTAGTTGTTTCATTGGTAATGATCAGTTGTGATGTGATGTTTGTGAGAGTAGGGGATGTGTGGGGATAGCGATGCCCAGAGGTGGCAAAAGTACACACATTCTTCACTTAAGTAGAAGTACAGATATTTGTGTTAAACAAACACTCTGGTAGAAGTTCAAGTACTGATTTGTATTTTTCACTCAAGTAAAAGTGAAAAAGTACAGGCTTTGAAATGTAATTTAGATGCTGAAGTAACGCCACCACAACTTAAGCCGTGTACACACAAAGCGATTAACGGTGACGTGGCGACCAGAGACCATGGAAAGTGAATGATATTTGGTGACTTCAAGTGACTTCGGGTGAAAAAACTGCTGGCAAGGTGAATAACTGAAGAGACTACCAATGAGATTGAAGAATACCTGTCATGGTCCTGGGTCTTTTGCCCAGTGTTTTGTGTTTTCCTTTGTATTTATCTGGTATCGATGGCTTTATAACTGTTTGTAGTTATTGTTTACTTTTTATCTTACCTCCAGAATATTTCCAGTTCTTGGTTTCTGGTTTTGCCTTATCCTTAGTTGAGTTTGTATTTCCTTTGTATGGTGTTTTGAGTTTTGCATTATTTTTATAATAGATCTCCTTGGTTATACTCTCAGTTTAGTCATTAGTTATTAGAGTTTTGGCTATAGTTTCCACTTCCCTCACGTTCATTGTATCTTGTCAAGCCTTCATCTTTGTGTTTGATGTTCCGTTGCTATGTTACTTCCTGTGTTATTTTGATAGTCATGTTTCCTTGTGCCTTGTATTTGGTTTTACTTCCCCCCTGTCCTGTTAGTCTGATTCAGTTCACCTGTGCCTTGTTTTCCCCAGCTATGTACCCTCTTCCTAATTACCTCTAGTGTGTATTTAAGCCCTCAGTTTTCCTCAGTTCTTTGTCATGTCATACTGTTTGCTCCCTGTCTGTCAGTCCGTGAGTTTTTCCCTGCTTTCTTTATGGAGTTTGTGTTTTGCCTGTTGTTGTTAGTTTTTGTTTATGCCACTCTGTTTTTTTAAGTCTGCATTTAGGTCCACTTTCCACATCTTCATCCACAACACATGAGAATTGACCACTGATTGACATAAATACTGTACATATATACATTAGAGGGTCACCTAGGCAACCGGAGCCTGGTAGCAATGCACGACAAGCGAATTGCTTCCAGTGTTTACACAGCTTTATAGATATGTCATCCATTCTGCATCATTCCCGCCCACTCTAACCCCTAAGTATAGTGCTATAAATGATGCATAAATTATATATTTTATGTGTGCGGTAAGCACCAGTGATGGATACACCAACAGGAGTGTCTTTGTTATTGTTCCCTCCATTTAGGTTCAAATCGGTTTGATGTATGGAAGGTGTGCAGTGACTGGATTGTGAAATAATAACTGATCTCATATGCGTTAAACATAATGTAAAAAGCCTGGAATGAAAATGTAAGGAGTAGAAGGTACAGATATTTGTAGTTAAAATGTAGGGAGTCAAAGTAAAAATGTTAATAAAATAAATACTCAAAGTAGAGATACCTGAAATTTTGACTTAAGTACAGTAACAAAGTATTTGGACTTTGTTACTTCTCAAATCTGGCAATGCCCTTGCAGAGGAGATGGGATGGCTGTACTTAATGACGAGATTGTTAGTCGGCCAGGCTGACAGTTAAGGATATTTTCATTCAGAAGTGATTTGGGGAATTTTTCAAGTATGGAAGAAAGTTGTCATAACAAATATAAAGATGTGTGGGGTGAAGAAGTGAAAAGGTGTATTTTAATCCCAACAGTAACCTTTAATAACCCTTACCAAGTGTTTTGTTGCCCAGTTCTATTTTTGGAAGTCTTTAACTCATATGCCATTGGGAGATGGTTTATGCTTCCACCATACCTGTAATTTACTAATATTGATTATTTTTTACCTTTAACCATAACAGAATTACCATCATGAACTGAGTTGATAATACCTACCAATCTGACTTATATTTTAGGGTTTCCAGTGTAGCCAATGGATATCTGGTCCAAGACTTACTATCCTTTCTGCCAGTCATTGTCTATGAATGTAGAAAAAGTAGAAGAAAATGCTAATGAAAAGCTAAACTCTTGTCAGAAGACAGTTGATGATTTTGGAATTTTATATTTCTTTATAGTATAGTCCTTGTGGGATCTGGTCTGAAATGCCTTATGATTAAGCTAGATTTTGTAAAGCCTGAAAACAGAGCTCAGCAGAGCTGCAGGACTCCTTCTCAGATCACTTAAATTACAATATACCAAAAGGTCATTGTAGAATATTCATCCATGACAAATACATGTTGCTCACCCTGGTTTTAAGTGTGTTAAAGGAGGCTTCTCATTAAACCTTATTGTGACTTCCCTTGAGGCAGATGGTAAGTCAAGTGTCTCTAAATGTTAAATGACCTTACTTTTAAAATTAAGGCTTTTAGATTAGGGATTGGATCATAGGTTAAAATCATATACTCATTACTTATTACTTATTATTTAAAACAAAAAGGAAAGCAAAACTGATGCTGAAAATTTAGTTAGCCTTTTAGAGTAATAATTCTCACACTAATTTTTTCAGCATTTTTGTGTTTACTTTACTTTTTTCTGTATCTCCACTCTAAATCCAATACTAGCTTTGGCGTACTTATCCCAACTCTAACAACAGGCATTGCAAAATTTGGAAAACTGCATATCAAGAACAGATGATGCCCTTTTTTCATCACAGTAAGGTGTATTAAATGCATTGTACCACATGTATATATGCACTTCCAGAGCAGCTCTGCTATCTGCCTGCCTGTCTTTATTTGAATCCCTTTCTTTGTATCAGCACATAAACTCAACCCTGCTGTTCAAGAGGGCACCTAAAATAGAGCACTGGCAAAAATAACAATGTCGTTTCTCATGCTCTAATGCCAGTTGATCAATAGTAATTACCTACCTGTGGACCTGGCTAGTGGAGCTCCCTAGGCCCCTGGGGGTTTCACTATAGACAGCTCAAAATCCAGTCCTAGGTAACTCCATAGGACAGACCTTTTAATTGCTTTGTTCAGTGTGAGTAATTGAGGGTAGGAGCGTGTATGCCACGAGGAGTGTGACTTCACTTGGCCTCCATCTAATTAATCCCATCACACAAGCCTTCTGCCTTTAATTTTCACTTTGCGCGTGGCATCGTGAGGTGCGAATACAACTGGAAATATAGGTTGGTAACTGTATATGGCATGCTGAGCCAGATGCACTACAAATGCAGCCATATGGGTAGACACACAAGTGTTTCTGTGTGTGTTTTTTTGCTCTGGAGGAGCATATTGCCAGATACTCTATCCATCATTTCAGTACAACAACTGTCCTACTGCTCTGATTTGATCTCATTCCATGCAAGGTCCCAACTCAGATACATGGAACTCTATCAATATGGTTTCATTAGCATACTGATTAATCAACTAGTTAATTAGACACATTTCCTATAGACTGATTACACCTCCTGGACCTCTTAGTGTGAAGACATATAGAGTAATTTAATTATTGTAACTGTCAGATGAGGCATCATAAGTTGTTTTTTTTTATTTTAGGTTAGTATTGTTGACAAAAATGTTTTATGGTTCTTGAGATAATGTATAAATGCAACCTGTAAAGAAGAAAGAAGGAACATTACAACATATCTTGAGGTAGGTGTGCATATATCCACTCATAATAGTGGATGTCAATTGGAAAAACATGTATACAAATGCCGTTCTGCATGTGGCTGAATAAGAAGCCTTGAATTTGGATTCTGAGCATCAAAGTCTTGTTTTTTCTTTCAGCTGGCATGACCACATCTGGATGACAGGGTAGAACTGGGGGCTTATCATCTGGCTGGCTAGGTAGCTGGCAAAGGTGCATATGTAATTCACTGCGATATTAAGTAGTAATTAAGTAGTACTAGTACCTAATACTTTAGGTAGGGAAAAACAAGCTGCTGAAGAAACTGAGCTAACTCCCTCAAATGTCTTTTAATACAAATAAACAGCCAGCATGAAACATCACCAAACTATCACTCAAATCAGCGACACCCTAAAAATATTTAGTCTTATTACAATTGTAATGGAGGAGTTATTAAAAAATCACATCTGTACAGTTTTCACAAAGGGAGAAAATAGCTAAAGAGACGTCTTGATGCATGCTCAATAATCCAGGTAAGGAAATCCCAGAAAGCTAAATCTGTTCATCTGGACGTAGCGTTTTCAGTGGGAGAAACATTTCGTCACTTATCGAAGTGACTTCTTCAGTCTCAGCTGACTGCAGGTTTCCCCAACCTTATAAACAGTACGTTTGCATAATGACGAAACCAGCACCACTGACTAACAATGGGCCATGAGGTCAGTTTCATGATTATTAATATGCAAATTGTCATGACCATTGATCAATGGCCATGAGTACCATTCACAGAGATTTGGGAATGGCTGCAATCACAGCATTGTAAGATGGTGACAGATGTTGTGCCATCCACTTAGCCAGAGGTTGTTTGGTTTCCCCAATGTATAAGTCACGGCAATCCTACTGGTACTTAACAGCGTACACTATATTACTCTGTTTGTGCCGGGGGACCCGATCCTTAGGGTGGACCAGTTTTTGCGTAGTGTGTTTTGGGGTTTGAAAGCCACAGAGACGCGGTGTTTTCTCCCACTGAAAACGTTACGTCCAGATGAACAGATTCAGTTTTCTGGGATAGCTAAAGAGACCAAAACCATTTTTCTTGCTAGGCCGTGAACATGGTTATTTCTGCCATAAAGTTAGGTATTTTAACATGGTAGTCTGTGGGTACTGACTCGCTTTTAAAGCCAGCCTCAAGTGGACATTAGAGGAATTTAAGTTTTCTGCACATACATGCTTGCTTCATTACTCAGCCTTGGTGTTCACCTAAAGCACTGCTCTTTTGACATGACACCACCATTAAAAAAATTATTTTCCTTCCTATGTGAATGATTTGCGAATGCAACTATACAACTGTTACATATCCCATCCTGACTTGTTTTTAGCCTTTGAATTTTTTTCAACAGTAAAGTAAGGTGAAAGTAAAATTAGCAGGTTAAAATGGTTAATATTGCAATTACTCTTTATTCTAAGAATATATATTTCATATGTTCCACAAATATTTTCCATTTAACTGCAAGTTTAACTCCAAGACATAACATGTTTCATTTGTGCTAGAGGCTTCAAGTTTCCACAAAGCACTTGTATAAGTTCCATATTGGACCACAACCAGTTTTAAACTGAGATTTAAGCTGAGCACAAATAGACTTCTATTAACAGATGCTTGTGTCAACATTTTTATACATCACATGCATGACAATAAAGGTCAAACATCCAAGTTAAGTAAGTACAATACTTTTTGGGCAACCTTAATCCTACATTTTGGACCAAATGTTGATGCCCATCCTCCACCCAACCTCCATCACCCTTTCTTTTTTCCTTGCTACCTAATAAGACTCACCATTTCTTACACCTGTACTGAATCTTGGCAGTGGATATAAACTGTGGGGTGTCGATTCTAAGGATACTTTGTGGTTTTGTTCTCACTTCTGTCTTCAAGAAGCAATGGTACAAGTACTGCAATGCTGTCGTGGCACTGCAAAAGCTTGCTGAGCAATTCTGAGAGAAGACATTTGAGATGACACTATTGATGTTATTGAAATGTGATATTCCTGTACAGCAAGACAGTTTAGAAAAAAAACCCATTACCACTAAACATAACAAAGGAGAAATTGTCTGCAGCAGGGAGCCACCATAGGAAATTATTAATGTACCTATATTGTCCTGTTCCCTACATGATTTGCTTGAGATGCAAATATTGTGGGCCATTTGGACATTCGAAACCCATTTGAAACACAACTGGAGATGGACCGGACAGAAGCAAATACTAAACGAATTCCGTATAAACAAACTCTCATCCTGAATATTCAGCTTTAGAACTTGAACTCTTCCCTGAGCTTTTGGCCTCTTTCTGTCCTGTAACCCACACTTGCAGCAGTGAGATGGAGAGGGTGCTGCAGAGAGGTGTGATGGGTGCCGGCGCTGGCACCGCCAGGCTTGGGTGGCCGTGCAACAGTATCTGCAGGCTGCCATCCTTCTGTTCGCAGAGCATCTGAAGAAAGCAAACTGCACTGTTGCTCACACTCCCCGATCCCGTTGTTGTCATTGGCCGGCAGCCACCAATAGTGAGCCAACTGAGTTAACAGACACTTCCGCTCAGCACATAAGGAACCATCTGTTTTAAAAGCCAGAAAGAAATAAATAAAGTCCCCCCTCTCTCCCTCTCTCTTCCTCCTCTCTCCCCCATTTACTCTTTCTAATGCGAGTCTACAATATGCAGGGCTATGTTATTATCCTGCACCTCACAGTTCATCATTTGCAATCTACAGCTAGTTACCAAAATTACTGCTGTGACTAGACTGAATCTTGACTGCCCTTTATTGGCTTTTTAAAATTGTGTCTGAATGAAGGAGTAGCCTGTCAGAAAACTATTTTATTCCATCCTGGTTTTCCTGGTAAATAACAAAATTGTCTATTTGTTTTTTTGCCTTCACTGCCATCCCATAATTCACCACCAAATGTGGCATTGCAGCAGTTATCACACATAACTCATTTGTAATTTATTGGACATTAGCAAGGTCAGAATCATACTGAAGCCTGATGTTTGTAACATCTTGAAAATCACGGTTGCACGCCCGTCTTGGCTGCCATGGGCTCCTCAGACATGCCAGCTTGTAGCTAAATAAATATTGGCTGAGGGGCATTTGAAAAAACATATTGTCCTGGCTCAACACTCGGTCCCCCTGCCCTCTGTTGCCAAAACAGGACAACGGGGGTCCAGAGCAGAATCTCTTTTCACATGAGCGGTTTGGTCAGTTTGCTGCCTCGGCCTGCTCCTGCAGCCTTTGTGTCTGTGCTTTCACGTCCTCGAGTGTAATGTATTTACTCTGCTCTTCATCGTATGGCTTGCGGAGGGGATCCTGGAAGCGTGCCATTTGCACTATCACACTATGTCTATGTTTCTCATGTGGCTCATGAGGACAATGGTGTGCTTGTCCCATGTGTGTTTTGCAGTTTTTTATGATAGCCAAAGATATCTTTGTCACTCCTATTTATGACGTGTTTTGAGCTTGAGCCTCAAATATGAGTGTTTACCACAGCAGGGTTTATTTTCCTGATATTTTTAGTGTTTGTATGCTTATAATTGTTTGCTTATTTTTGCTTGAATATATTTTACTATAAATGTTTTAATTTAAGGCCAAGGCCATGGTGCTTTTTTAGTGTTATTTGATATTTAATGACATGGGCAAAAACAGTAATCATAGTGTATTTATAATCATGTTTAACACCTTTGGTTGACTGCTTGATGACCCCCAAAATCTACTCCCAAATCTCCCTTTTTGCTCCACTTACTGTTTACTGTCCAACACGTCTCATCATACTCCTTTTCCTCAGCTTTCTTCACATTAGTCTCCACAGTTAACCTTGAGCAGGAATCTAGAATAATATTAAGAAAAATATTACTGTCTGCATTCAATTTAACTGGCGAATACTTCATGAATTCCTCTCTCTCCAAGAAATTAAGGTGTATTGTAACAAGTGCATTATTTAGTAGATTTGACATGGCTGCCACATATTCGCAGGCAAAGAATTAACATGCCTGTGGTAAGGAAAGCAAGAAGAAGGAATGTAGTGAAAATAATTAATTAACACAGCCTATTTCTAGTCCTCCTCTTAAGCCTATTTAAAGGGCATTAGGTATTATGAATGTGAGGTGGTCTAAATTTACCCCGTATTATCTATCTTCATCTGACTACATTAGTATACTTTTCCAGACTCCTTGCTTGCTATTTAAATCTCATTGCATGTCTCTGAAATCCAGCCTCTCCTTTGCTTGTGTATTTCACACTCAGATTATTTTTTTCCCACCAAGATTAATCTCTCTTTACAACAGCTGTGTTCACATTTACACACCTGAAACTGTTAAACTATAAAAAGATAAACCCGACATGAGTATTTGCTAAATGGGTGAAAGGCGCCCGTAAGTGACTTCAAGAAATGAATTATGTATATCCTAAAGAGAACTCATTTGGGAATTAAGGAGGATAAGTAGCAGTCCATTTTGTGCCTGTTAGGGGCTACACTGGCTGCATTAGGGAGAGCTAATGGGCCCTGGGAGGGGGTGAGGGGTGCATGGGAGGGGGTTGGACCCTTTGCAGCCCAAGGTCTCCAGGCCCCTGTGACAGATGGTTGGCCACCTCGCTGGGTAGCTGTGGCTACAAGGTCTGTCGTGAGGTTGATCTGTGGCATTGACAGCGTCGCAGAGATCAAACGACATTGTGGAAGGTGAAGAGACGGGTGGCGTGCCAGGCCAGATAGGCAGAGATGGTGTTAGGGCTCGATTCTGGGGTTTTGGAGGAAGCTGCCAGTACTGATATTTTTAGAACTTAACTCACAGATAGCTGATATTTTACACTTTTGCATAGCACCTGGAATAAAATCTTAATGGATGTCTTTCTGTGAGGCTTCAAAACACAATACAAATCATGGGATAGTACAAGCCTCTCTAAGAGCCATACTGTTGCTGAATCAGTAAATAGGCTGTCATGAAATACCTGCTTAACTTTTTGGCTTTAATGAAGTGCTTTGGTGTCCCATGACTTGAAACATTTAGGATGAAATCACAATTTTTCTTTTGATTTTGGAGCAAGATAGCAAATCTTTAAACTAAAAATAATGGCTACTGGAAGCTATTTTCATGAAACATAAGTTATCAATAATAATAATAATAATAATAAAGCTTGAGTTTTTCGCAGTTACAAAGCATTTGATACACCAAATGTGCACCTGTTGTTCAAAAACGTAATTTAACATCACATCATTTTCTTGCATTGAATACTGTGACAGGTACATGCATATACATCATACTGTACTGCATTATTTTGGGTAAAAAAAAGTGAAGTAATAGAAACAATATTGCAAATATGAACATTTTGGCAGGTTAGTCAGAAAAACAACTCCTCATTACGTTAACAGTGAAAAACACGAGTGTCCAATATCCAAATTTTCATTGAGACAAAGTAGCCACACACTGTGTTCTCATGTTTAAGACACCAACATTACAGCAAACAGCTTTCATTAGGTTTCATCAGACTCTGATCAAAGCTGTTTGCACAAACGCTGGTGTCTTTATAGAGTCTCAGAAATGAGAACATAACATGTGGCTACTTCACTTGGATGGAATGATTATTTTTTTTGCTTTAACCTTGGCTGGGAATTTTTTACAAATGGACTGACTGCAGACCAGTGAGCTAAGCAGTTTTTACCATTCACTGGGTTGGCCTGCCATGAGGGTTTGCTAACTTTCATCGATGACAGAACGCTCTTTAGATCAGGTTTGTATTAAGGGTCTGTTTTGTTATACCAAAGTAGTTTCACTTATTTTGTTTTCAGCATTATCATCTCTTGAATGGGATTCATGAGGAACTTTTTAAATGAAAGAAAAGCTTTTCATGGACCCAAGAAAATGACTAAATATAAGAACAAAAACACTCCAAAGACTGTCCTGTCTTTGGAGTGTTTTCTCCACTGTAATACATGAACAGGATGTACTATATTGCACAATAACATTTAATTACTCCTGAAATGTACCAACATTTTGACAAACAAAATACATAGAAGTGTTTCTGTGAGTCTCAGTGAAAATAAAGAGTTGATAAATCTCATTTCAAAAAGAGCAAGGCATCAATTCCCCACCACCAATGCCCCATGGGCACAAGAGGCCCGGCCTGTTAGGCGATTAGCCCGTCTTACATTCCTGGTGATCGGATTAGACGATTCCCACAGTCTAGTCAGAAACTACTCCCGACCCGCAGCTCCGGAGAGCATCTCAATATCCAATTTCACAGCTTTCTAAACCTGGATCACAGAGGCTATTTATTACTGTCACAGTCTTTGTGTTGGGGGGGGGGGTTAGCTTTTGTGTTTCATCTGCTCCGAAGCAGGAAGATGATCAACAAGAGAGTGAAAAGTGTAATGAGTGAGGAACCTGTGGTGTTGCCTGAAACCTCCCAAAAACACAGGATCCTTGTTAAATTAGACCACAACCATGCTTGTTTCAGCAGTCAGCAGCTTCTCCGAGACCTTTGATCTGCACGCCGGCCCCGGTGACTGAAAGAAATTATGACCCAGGTGTGTGTGTGTGTGTGTGTGTGTGTGTGCTACAGCACACTGCAGAGTGCTCTCTAATTGACAAAAAAAATGAAAGAGGAAAGAGTTGACTTTACTTTGAATTTAGGAATCACGACTTCTGAAGAAAATGGGGATGCTATAAAAAGTTTCTGATTACTGCTCAGAATTGTACTCAGGAATGGTGATTTTGAACAGATGTAGCCAAAATAGAGCCTCCTAGATAATAAAACCATTTGTAAGGCAGTCTTAAACTGGACCAGCAGCTGTAATAGGGGCCTCCATTATAGGGCTTTATAATTTCCCTGCTTTTTCCTCTTAGAGCCTCTGTTGTTCCTCTGAATTACCTCTGAATGATTTATGCTCACTGGTCTGGCCACTGATAGACCCTGGCAACACAGATAGAAACACACTTAGGGCTTTTTGGTGTGTAAACACGCTGTATTAAAAGCCAACTTGTTTCAAACAGCCAAACACATTTGTTGCGACGGAGGCCACTCGGTGTCATTTCACTTGTCAAACACTGCAGTGTCACAGCCAATCAGGGGACTCCAGGGGCAGCACAAGCCATTTAACCTGAGCAAACACAGTGCGCCGTGAAGCCTGAGGATGACTTAAGAGCCTGAGCAAACACTGGCGAGAGCCATCGGGCACGAATCAAGGCGGCCTGGCTGAGGACAAGTCACTCTCGTAATGGGTTTGTGATGACTCAAGATCGAGCAGCCATCTGTTTGTTACAGTGGGGGAGGACCACAATTCACAGTTCAGATACACCGAATATTAGCCGGTAGTGCAGCAGAGGAGGGGAGAATTTGGCTGGTGGCACAGGATGTAAAGCATATGTCCATAAATGGTAAATATGTTGATAGCTGAGGCCCTGATTCCCTGAGCTGGGGCCAGATAACAGGATTTGCATGGTGATTTTCAGCCTCAGCGACAGAATGCCTTTAAAAGGTGTAAGACAACTAATCCTGCAAGTGACCTTCACACTATTCACGACATACAAGTGGAAAATGCTGCAGTCCTGTTGTCTCACCAGCAGCTCACTGCTCACATGGAAAATTCAACCACATATTTAAAGCACCAAAGCATTTGCATGGGATTTCAATGATGGGAGTTTGAATAAACCACAGTCATTTGTGTCCAGTCTGTAACCGTGAAGTTCATTTGAATAGCAAAAGTCAAACCACACGCAGCCTCTGACGCAAAAACTGGTTCTCCTTGCAGAGAGCTGTTCACAGATAGTCCACTGATGTAGTCCTGCACTTTATAGAAGAAAACTTACCTACTAGAAATCCTTACAGTACCACCTTTAGAGTACCATAATGTTAAGATATTAAAGTAAACCTTTCTTTTAAAGTAGTGATATGTACTCATTAAAAGTCCTCACAATGCTGTTAAATTGGCAGACGCTGCAGTTTACTGTAAAGCATCATATTGTATATCCTTATTAAACACTTTTGAATCTGTGATCGTTAAAATAAATGTACGGCAGTAAATAAATGTAGAAGGCAAAGAGCTAAAAATCTAAATCCTAGGAAGAGGGGAAGAGTAAAAGTACAGCAGAACTGTAAAGTACCCTACTTCCTCCACCACCAACAACAAGGCCTATAACATGTCAAAATCATTTGCTCAACTTAAACATTGGATTATATTTTCTTAATAAGAGGGACAGTAGTCTGGTGCTGGAATATTTTTGTTAAAAATACTTAAATTTGATTATAATGATTAGACAGTAAATATACACAGTAAATATAAACTAATTACCTAAAAAAGTAGCCCCAGTCTTTACCTCCTTGACCTACTTTTTTTCAATAGTGAACAAATACTTTTTGCTCCAGATTAGTGTCATTTTTAAAAGGAAAATCCAAAATAGAAGCATTATTCATCATATTAAAAGCTGCACTGCTGTTGTTACTTTTATATATGTCAGATTAGATGTTGTTAAATATCCTCAGGGAAGCAATCAGGTGTTTAAAGTTAAGGGCAATTCCCTTCACTACAAACAATCGATTAAAAAAAAACCTAAGCGTGGGGACCGTAATAGGCTCGGCTTGTAACCTGCTCTGACAAATTAAGGCAAGTGGTGTTTTTTCATTACTTACACATCCGCTTTCATTTTTCAAATCACTGGAACCAATTAAACAATGCTTCCTTAA